>JASAMY010001101.1:0-141865 GCA_030248085.1 Paralinhomoeus sp. GSCO2_6 | reverse complement strand
ATGGCACTTAAAGGCGTCTAAAATAGTGCAAACAAAGTAAATGCCGATACCAGGGTTAAAACTTGACTTTTTTGGATAACCTGCCACGAAAAAATTTGACCTCTTCCTTCTCCCCCGCTCTGTCAGAAAATCCTGGCTCCGCTAATGCATGCACCCCCCCCCCCCCTTCCCTCTGCAATTCTCGAAGTTTTGGGTGTCTCGGACTGACAAAACGGTCTTTCTTTTCTGACTGTTTTTGACAAAGCGCGCAAGTTTTTGACAAAGCGCGCTGTTTTTGACCTAAATAGCGCAGTTTCGACAAAACGTGTTCACTGCACTCAATTCTTGGACAAATGTTCGCCTCGATCGTAACTCTACCACCTCACTCACAGAGCCCCCGCCCAGACCCAGCCCCCTCTGGATGTCAATAGCCGGTTACCACCCTTCTTGTGTTACAGAGTCCTCCCCGTCGTCGCAGTCGATGCGCGCTGGCGGCGGCAGTGGCGGCTCCTCATCGGCCGTCTTCTCCCGACTCTACGCCGCCACGAGCAGTCCCAGCAATCGGTCCCGCAGCGCCGCACCGCCCGCCGCCATGACGCAGAGCGTATATGTGGAGAGACGCCGTCGAGCCGCTACGCGAGGACCCCCAAGACCGGGCCGGCCGGCCCCACCCCCGGCAGGAGGAGCGCCGCGGCATCGAACAAAAGTGACGTCATGTCCAGGAGGTTCGCAGCGCCCTCGGCCAGCGGTCAGTTGTGTCTCTCGGACTGCCGTCGGTGTCTTGACCTGACGAATGCGATGATGCAAGATTGAGTGAGAAAAATTGGAACGCTTGAAACGCAGTGCAGAAGATTGTTGTCGTGTCACTTTATGCGTATCTTCAGCTCGAGCCAGTCGCTCCAGCAGACCCGCCGACAACGAAATGAACCGCTCCATGACGGCCCGACGCAACCAGACGCCTCGTGAGAACCGATTTCTATTTTCTACATTTTTTTCAATGATCTTTGCTTCAGGAGGCGAGGCCACGCCTCGCGGCTCTCGAGCTTCGGCGGGTCCGGTGAAGGCCAAGGTCGCGGAGGCGCTGAAGAAGCGCGAGAGCCTGCCGCCGAAACCGGTTTCCAACAAGGGCCAGAAGGCCAGTCCCGGCGTCGCGTCGCTGCCCAGCACGCCTCCCGACTTCAAGCGGAACCGGCCCGACGACGAGGAGCTCATGGACGCGTCGGCACGACTCCCGTGCTGCTCTCGCCCAATCCCACGGACCATGGACAGCAGCAGGACCACGAGCCCGCCGCTGCAGAGGTCCAGGTCTGGGAGTCGGCCCAGCAGCCGCCTGTGGAGGAGGACGTCGCCAAGTCGCCGCAGCTTCCGAAATCGGACCTGGAGGCCCACCAGCTGCTGCCCGGCCAGCCAGAGTCTGCGCCGTCGACGACGACAACGACAACGGATGGTCCGAGCTCCAGTCCCAGGGCCAAGTCGCCCACCCGGCAGACGGAAGAGGCAGCCAAGGCGGCGCTCGCGGAACGGAGGCGCATCGCCAAGGAGGAGATGGATAGGGAGAAGGAACGACTCAGACTGGAGGAGGAGGAGAGACTGTTAGTTTACGTTGAACTGTACTTCTGACACTACCACACAGTACACAAGGCCCTAAACAAGCAGTGAATCAATCGTAAATGCGTAAACAAACGCCAAAAACCGAACCGATGTCGCATTGGATCCCCCCTGCCTGTCGTGCAAGCGCAGTGTCAGCAGCTGGTTTCGAGCCAGCGACCTTGCAATCGTTGCCCCCCCCCCATCCATGCGACACAGCAGCAGGCGATGAAGCAGATGCGCGCATTCGCCGGTTGCAGACGCGAAGAGGAGCTGGCTCGCGAGCGCGAGGAGGCCGAGTTCCGGCGGCAGGAGGCGGAGGAGCTGGCGCTGGCCCAGGAGGCCCGCCGCGTGGAAGAGGAGCGTCTGAGACTGGCGATCGCCGACGAGCAGCGACGTCGGGCCGAACAAGCCCGGCTCGAGCAAGAGCGCGAGCGCCGACGCCTCGAAGAGGAGGAGGAGGAGAGGAAGGAGCGCGAGAGAGTCGACGCCGAGCGCGCCGCCATGGCCGAGAAACTCAGGTGGGGTGGGAGGCGGAATTTGTTTTGAAACTGGAATTGCTAACATTCAAGGTGTCATACGTGTGCGTCAATATCAATGGCTCGACTTGGAGGGAGGAGGGTCCGACGGCAGTAACTGGACTGTGACTCTCGAATTGTCTCACCCTTGTCATCGCCGCACGTGCGGCGTCAGTCGCGTGACCATTGTTCGTGTTCAGACTGGAGCAAGAGGAGCGAGAGCAGCGTCGGGCGCGCCTCAGCGCGATCATGGCTCGCACGCGCGCCGCACCGACGCCGGCCGCCGGGGGCCAGCAGAGCTCGCTCGAGGGCAGCTCCGCTGCCGCTGTGTCACCCGCAGTCGTCGCGAACGAGCCACAACAACAACAGCTGGCCGTGACGCCGACACCAGCCAGCGGCGGAGCGTCCACGACTCCACTGAGCTCGACCACGCAAAGGGCGCTGCAGCGACTCGCCGACAGGAAGAAGGACGCCCTAGGGGAGGCGCTGCAACAGGTAGGCTGCGCCGGCGCAGCGTGGGCCAGTGGCTGATCCAGATTTTTTTTGGAGGGAGGATTTTGCAGAAGGGTGGGGAAGGACCCTGTCCTTGTTGACCTTTTTGGATCTTGGGCTATTTTGGCAGTGGTATAGGTGCGTGCTTGCGTGCGTACGTGCCGGCGCCCGTTGCTTCCAGACGTCCACATCAGTGCAAGCAAAGTCCCTTCCCTTGCAGGTGCTGAGTCGGCACGCCTCCAACCCCAGTCTCGACTCCTCGTTCGAGGGTCAAACCGGTCGTCCCGAACCCGCGTCCATGAGTCACATCGCCTCCTCGCCGCTCATGAGTCAGAGCTACCACGCGAAAGCGACCACCGCGGACGACGACGCCAACAGGAGGAGCAGTATCAACAACAATGACGACAACAACAACAACAACTTCGAGGACACGGACGCCAGGAGCGCCGCTTATGGCGCCGACCCGCTCGGCAGCCTCGACGAGACAGGTGGGCTCGAGTTAAGACAAATGACAGGAGACTGCGCTGGCCCTAGAAGGTTGTTGTTGGAGGCAACGCTAGGAGGTGCAACGCTAGGAGGCCGGCAATGGCCCACGCGTCTCCATGACGCCTTCCCGTCCGCATAATTAGCGAAAGACATTCGGAAGAACGCCATCTGTATTCTAGGGCAGCGACGGCACGAGAAAATCCATCGAAAGGGAAGTCCTCGATCTAGTGGCTCCACCGAGAATCGAACCCAGAACCGTGCGCGCCAGAGGCCGATTCTCTACCACTAGGCCATGCGCTGCCCTGGCACCAGACGACGAGTCACATGAGTTCCTGGGAAACTGATCTTGCACATGGAGACAGAACTGATGAGCGTCAAGTGTTGCGCGTTCACCGAATCAGCTGGGGATGCCGCACGTTCCACAGACGGTTCAGGGGGTACGACGAGCAGCGGCAACGAGAGCAGCAGTCTGGCGGTGGAGTTGGAGGCGGCAGAGCTGCACCAGCGCTCGCCCAGTCAGCGCGCAGAGCTCGTTGCCACCGCCGCCGCCATACAATCGCACTGGGGCGGTGGGGGCCACCACGCTGACGAAGAAGAGCACCACGACCACGGCGACGACAACGAGAATCGCGCAGTGCTCCGGGAACACAGGTAGCGCTGCGTATTGGGCATTGGAACATAAAATACCCAAAATTGCAGACAGTACCACATTTAAGTTTTCTTTGTAAACATTTTTTTGCACATTTTCTTTTATTCACAAGAATACACAATTTCTATAAATCGATTCCATAGCAACAGCTCCTCCATCCAACTCTGCCGCCGGTGAACCCTCTACACCCCCCCCCCCAACCTCCTGGCCCACCACTGCATGCCCCCGTTGGAGTCGCTAGAAATAGGGAACTGGCGGCGTGGTGCGTTTTTGCGACTTTTCGCAGTTTCTGACGCTCTCAGTGCTCACCACAACGGTCACAGTGGCGACATAATCGACTCTTCGAAGCTCGCGCCCCGTCACGGCCAGTCGCCCCGCGACGACGGCGGTACGCGCAAGCGCGAACATACGTACACGCGCACGCACGCACGCACTCACCACCCCCGAACCTGTAACTGCGATTCCCCATTTATCGACACCCCCTAATTACCCGCCCACCCATCTTTGCGTCCATTCTGGGGAACCATCTCCCCCACCCCCCCACCCCCAATGCTTGTAACCCGATCGGGCTTAGTTAATGCCAAAACACACGCCACCGTCCGGGACCGTCCCGTCCCGTGCCGTGCCGTCCCGTCGGGCGGACGCGCCTATCAAATGCACGGTATCGATTTTCTGCCGGCCAAATTCTCGCGTCCGCGCGACGGGACGGCACGGGACGGGACGGTCTGGGACGGTGGCGTGTGTTTTGGCCTTAAGGGAGATAGCGTTATTTTGGTGTTTTGTGGTAGAAAACTGGAAAGACGTGAAAACAAATTTTAAACATTCTGGGGGTGGTTTGACTGCGCCCCCTGGGACATGGTCGGAGCCTTCTGGACAGCGCGGAACCAACCCGACGGCAGTGACAATTCCGGCTCGTTAGTGAAGCCAACCCTCCAGGATCGGGCTGACTGGGTCTCATATCTCACTTGCATCGGTCAATGATGCGTGACCAGAGAGAGGCTTCCGCGATCATAGACGCGGCCCACACACAAACACAAACAAACGTTGCCCCCCCCCACCCCAGTTACATGTATGCGACGCAAGCTAACGCACGCACACTAAAGTACACGCACTAAAATTCCATTTTAGTTTTACTCGACCTGTCATAGTCGAGTGACGCCGCCGACGCTGCAGAAAGATTGAGATTTCGCTCGGTTTTTTACCCCGTTTGTGATTTCCCGTGCGTGCGCTTTGGCGTGCTGAAGCCCTCCACTTCAATAAACACCCTCAATTTGAATAGTTTCGAGTCTATGCTGGGGTGCTTATTGGAGTCGGGTTACTGTACTCGTGCGTTTCAACTCACACCCTGTGCGTCACACACATACAAATGTGTCCCACTGAACGCGACACACGGAAGTACAATGGAGCACGAAAAGCGAACTGGATTCAACTTTGAAAAAGAAATTCGAAATAATATGCGGAGAACTGCATACCGTAAATCCTCCAATAGTGCCCCCCGGGCACTATACTTTCAACTGCTCTTTACCCTTGGGCACTAGGAGTTGTGTTGCGTTCCTTAGGTGATTAACAGTTCGAAGTAGCTGAAATGGCATTCAATAATGGCTGTAGCTGTTTTACGTAGCTACTGCTTGATTTGTGTCATTTTATAATGCAAATTGTATGGCATTTCTCTCCTGGGGGCACTATTGGAGGATTTACGGTATACGTCAAATTCTTTGGGGGTGCGTTCGTCTGTGCGTCGCTTGAACACAATGTAGCCAGCCAGTACGGCGGGTCAGGTGTAGAAAAGTCGGTGGCTGCGTCATCTCCCGACGCGTCTCTACACCGTCTGTCCGTCTGTGCGTCTTCCTTCCCTGCTGTATGCACGGTAGTGCGTGCGTTCGTCATCCTCCTGTTCGCAAAGTTCGTGCGTGCGTCGCGCGCGCGCACTGTAGCGCCGCTGGTGCGTCCGTCCGCTTGTGCGTCGCTGGCGCACGTTACTAGGCGCGCAGTGCGTGCGTGCGTTCAAGGGCGTGGCACGTGCTGAGGTGCGCAGCGCTTTCTACGCGCGCGCCCGCGTACATCGTAGGGCGCGCACACACAGCGATAAACGCTGTGGCGTGGCGCATAAGACGCCGGGAATACAAAGCACTCGAGAAAACAGTGAAAGCGAAAGAAATGTGAACGGATTGGAAAGTGGTATTAAATCAGAAAAACAGCTCACAAAATGCGTAATAAGTGGGGACTGTGTCCCCCATTGGTGCTATATCTGCTGCTGGTTTGGGACGTCTCAAAAGTAAGTTGTCTGGCGCTTTTAAATTATTAAAAAATAAACCAGTATGAAAATTTTAGGCCAGTAGACTTAGACCTATGATGCGGTATTTTATTGGCAATCAAAAGATGTCTTGTCCAGGTGAACAAAGGCTGAATGCATACATGTACGTGTGTGTGTGTGTGCTGTGGTTTCATTTGATTTTTTTTTCAGAAAATTCTTTCTTGCTCGGTACTACGTGCGTCTTCTCTCCAAATCGGTCCGACTCCTGGGAGGCCGCGCGAAAGCATTGTCACAGGTTGCGATAAAGCCAAAATTCGCTTTATAATGTCTTATTTTCGCAATTGCAGTGAAAATGCGCGCCTGATTTCGCATCGGCATTGGGTCGTCATCAATGAGCTTATAGGGTCGCCATTCCAGAACGGCACCTACTGGACAGGTACCAAAGCTATAATTCAGAATTGGGTACCTTACGGTAGAACATTTTTGATTTATTCTACTTTATCGCACAGTAGTGAGGTGAAATAGAGTACCCGCCTCATTGTTTCATGGCGGAAGAAAACTGTCTTATTGTCGCGATTGTTGTCATGTTTCGTTGATAGCTAGATTTCGCCGAATTCATTCGCTTTCCAAAATTGTAAACAAATTTGTTCCTAATCGAAATTGCGAACTTGAGGCTACGTCGTCCGCATGTCGCGCGACGCCGTGACGCTGAAAGAAGCAGCAGATGAGGGGCCGATCAGTCTGTTGGACGAATACGGCCGCAGGGTCAACAAGTACCTGGACATCTGGGCGCCTGGGGAGCCGCGCGTGGCCACGCTCTTCGACCACTCGGCCGACAACTCCCACGACGATTTCGAGGCTTGCGTAGTCCTGGACGCCCGCTTGACCGGCGAGAGCGTCAACGTCGCGCTCGTGGGCTGGAGGCTGCAGAAGTGCGCGGAAAAGGCGCAGTTCCTGTGCCAGCAGCACGCCTGCTACGAGGGTGAGACGAGCGCACGCACCGGCACGCACGCACGCACGCACGCACGCACGCACGCACGCACGCACGCACGCACGCACGCACGCACCGGCACGCACGCACCGGCACGCACGCATGCACGCACGCACGCGCGCGCGCGCACACGCACGCACGCACCGTGGCAGGCGAGTACCGCTGCGGCCGGTCCGCGAGCTGCGTGAACCGGCGCTGGCTGTGCGATGGAGTGGCCGACTGCGAATTCGGGGAGGACGAGCCGGACAGCTGCGGATCGAACCTCCTGGCGCCTTCCAGAACAATCCGCGAGGACTGCCAGAGTGCGGACTCGCTGCAGGGAGGCTCCAGGGGCACGCTCAAGCTGCCCGTCGACCCGAGAACCAAGGAGTACGCCAGCGGGCTCAGCTGGACCAAGTGCTTGACCACGCAACCCGGATACAGGCGAGTGAATTGTTGCTATGATCTCTGAGCGTGCACCCCGACGTTTTCTTTAGATTTGCGGTCACTTTCGACGCATTCGACACCGAGAGATTTGTCGACGTCCTGTCGCTCGTCGATGGCGACCGCCGCCTTCTGGGCGTCGAATTTCCTCTTGGCGAATTTTCTGGAGATCACACCGAAATATCACCCAACAAATCCAACAGCGCATCGTCTCCGACCCAACCTTTCAATTCTTCGCCCGCAATCGCTTTGGAGAGCGCATCATGGAACTCGCATTTGTTGAGTCGGCAATTCGATCTGGGGGAGCTTGCCCACAGTGAAAAACGCACCGAAATAGCCACAGTCGTTAGGACGGCCACAAATGTGCTACAGTTGAAGTTCCAAAGCGATGACACGACCCAATGGTCTGGATTTCAACTGCGCTGGAGCAGCGAGCGTGAGTGAAGTGTTGGAGACTTCAAAAGACTTCGCTTACTCAATCAACAGTATGCAAAGCGATGTCTGTACTTTTTAGCCATCGACATCCAAGGCTGCTCTCAAACTTTCACATCCCACGAGAACGGTGTCCCACTTCGAGTGAATCCGTTTTCAAGTCTGGGATACCAAAGCAATTCCTTCTGTCTGTGGACCTTTAAATCGGCCGACGCAAGACCAATCAGTGTCGTCTTGGACCAATTCGATCTAGGCGACGGCGCTGAACTGAAGGTGCTATTTCTTCTTTTAAAGCAAACCTTACTTGGTTGAAGCAATCTCACAGATACATGCATCTGCTTGTTTGAACAGGCATATGACGGCGAAAGACTGGACGACAATTATTGGATTGGAGAATTTACCAAAGCTCGACCCCTCAGAACTCTCACTTCGCAACGAGCGCTGACTTTGGCATTCAGGGCCCACAATCATTCTGAATCCGCTAAAGGTTTCTCAGGACAACTTGTGACAGGTGTTGTTTGAGCATTGTTTTCTCTGTGCGTGCGTGCGTGCGTGTCTGTCTATCTGTTTCACGTGCATCTCTCTTCGTCTGAATTCCGTCTGCGCCACGCCCACAACACGTGCAGGTTGCGAGAATCTCAAAGTCACCGGCAGGTTTGGAGAGTTCCTTTCGTCCAGACCAAAAGAGCCATTGCCTGTGAACTGCTCTTGGACTCTGATCAACCCAGCTGGACTCATTCTGAGCTTCAAGACCTTGTCTCTGGCTCCACTAGACAAGCTCGAGGTTTTTTCTTTAAAATTATTCGAAAAAAAATTTGATTTGTGCGAATGACCGTTGGTCCATTGTCTGTGACCGTACTGCTGCTGATTTTACAGATGAGCACATGTAACCGGGAATTGATTGTGTTTGCTGGCAAAATATTAATTTTTGTCCATCTTTTTTTCTGTTAACTGTAAATTCCGTCCTCCTACTGCACAAAGTACACAGATCCTTCCTGCTACGGCGCATTATCTGCTCAACGATGCGCAAAAAGCTGCAAAATTCTGCGCGTTTCTAGCTTCGTCAGGGCGGCGAGGTGGTGAAGCGCGTCTACTCGAGCACGCAGCGGAGCAGAGAGAGTCGCGAGATCCGAGTCGGCGCCGGCGACCTGAGCGTTCTGCTGCAGTCCGCCAGTGGCCGAGCCGAATTCTCGGCGCAATTCGTCTTGGGTCGGTTGGCCTTTAAAAACGCGTTTCAGATACCGTAAATCTCCAATATTTTACCACCGCCCTCCAAAAGTGACGCGGGTAGCCGAAAGTTGAAACGATAGTGTCCCAGTGCCAGTGCCAGTTGAAACAACTTTGGTACCTACTGAGTCGAGTCGGCCCGCCGAGGCCGATTGCTATACCTAGCTCGTCGTGCGCGTGCGTTTGTGTGTCGACTAAAACTCAAACGTCGTTCAGACTGCGCGCCTATTGTCTTCGAGAACGAAATTTCGGACGAAATCCGTCCGCAGTTCGACGCGTCTGCCACCACCTACAAGAGCCGTGTGTTCTTTCTCTGTCCCAAAGGAACGAGGCTCGTGGGACCCAACAGCGTGACGTGCGGCGAGAATTCAACTTGGTCGGACCAACCACCGATTTGCGAGCGTTAGTGTTGCTTGTTTGTGATTCTTCTTGCAAACTCGCGCGCAAACGGTTTTCAGGTTTGCCATGCAACCCAGCGGTTCCTCAAATTGAAAACGGACGGGTGACCCATATGACGGGCACGGCAATGGGCGATTCTTTGGTGTATGAGTGCTTCTTTGGATTCAAAAAAGGGGAAGCGCCTGAAAATGCAGAAAAATCTATCTGTACAGGAGATCTAAAATGGCAGCCGGAACCGCATTGCGATGGTGGGTTCAGTGCAGTCAGCTCGCACGCAATCAACCGATGCATGCAATGCAAAAATATCTCCTTCAAGTATATCAACGTTGACGCAGCGAAATACATGTGAGTGCAATTTTACCTTCCTGAATTTTTAGCCACGGAATGCGGGCCGCCCACACAGGCTTCGGCGACGGCGGTTTTGAACCGCGTCGCCAGCGGCATCGCACCGGTTTACACGTTGAACAGCGTCGCCGAGTACGGCTGCAAGGAGAACATCTCCGCTTTGGGTCTGCCATATATTCGCTGCAAGGAGAACGGCTTTTGGTCCGACGTGCAACTGCTGTGCGGAGACAGGGGTACGGTAGCCAGCCTGTTGTGCTCAATATGCAAATTTTGTGGAATTTCGCCAATGCCGCACCTTTCACGCGTGCGATGCCAATTTCAGCCACCTTCTGCCAGACGGGTTCGATTCTTTACGGCGAATGGCTGGAGTGGCGCTACAATGCGGCGGAAAGCGCCCAAGTCTCATGCAAAACCGGTTTCAGACTCAAAATCGATTACGCCTCCTGCTCTAGCAGCGGCGTTTGGAACCCCGATCCGCCAAAGTGCATAGGTAGCTACAATGTGCCTGTGTGGCCCCTTAATGACCCGTGGCATTTTTTTTTTGATAAACACAAAATAACTTTGACGTTCGATTTTTTGAATTTTTGAAAGTGCCTACATTTTCCATTTTGGAAGTGTGCTACACCGTACCTAATGAAGCAAAAAGTGCAGTTTTATTTAGAGTTATCTATCTATCTATTAAGTCTATCTAATTGTTTGTGTTTTAGATATCGACGAATGCTTGGAAGTGCCAGAAGTGTGTGGCAACGGTGGCAGCTGCGTAAATTTGGTCGGCGGCTACAGCTGTCTTTGCCTTCCAGGATTCTCAATAGCCGAGGTCAACGGAAAGAAGACTTGTCACGGCATGTTTTATTGTTTCATTATTCATTCATTTGTTTCAATTTTCTGTTATTTTCGTCTCATGATGTTCAATTGCCCGCAGTGCCCGTACGGAGTGGTGTATGTACCTACACACTTGAGGCAATTTCAGGGCACGTCACTTCCAGGAATTGAGCTAGTACAGTACAGCAATAGTTGACATTCCATTCATATTGTATTGCGCTGTTCACTTTTTATTTCTTCAGATGTCAACGAGTGTGTGTTGGCGTCAAATCGATCCGGCTGCGATGGGGAATGCTCAAATACGGACGGATCGTACGCATGCGCTTGCAAGGAGCAGCGGGGGACGGTATTGTTTCAACAAACTAACTCTTCCAACCCCTTTGAGGCATTTCTACTGAATAGTGCCTCTTGCAAAAGTGAGCTGTCAGAACACTAGCGGATCCAGGATTTTCCGACAGAGGGTGGAGAAGGTCAAATTTTTTCATCGCAGTTTATCCAAAAAAGTCAAGTTTTGGCCCTGGTATCGGCATTTGCTTTGTTTGCACTATTTTCAACAAAGAATAGTGAGTTGCGATAGGACCACAGCGCCGCAGGCGAAAATTTCACGGTTTCGAGCGCCTTAATCCAAGCAAAACGTAACAATCTGCCAACTTTGCCCCTGTGGTCGTCCTTCTTTCCTTCTTCCCTCCTTAAACTCTCCCCCTCCTTCCCCCCCAACTCCGAGCTGACAGGAGGGGGAGACCCCCCTCTCCCCCCTTCTGGATCCGCTAGTGTATCAGAACATACGTTAAACTACGTGAACGCAAAATTTCTAGCAAACGCTATACACACGTGTATATACAGTACCTATTGCGTGACGATTTACAATAGTGCTGCAATAAAAACTCATGGATTGCCACTACCGGATAATATTTTTAAAATCATTTGTCTGTTGCAACGTTGCAAATACAGTAAGCCCAATTGTACTGTACGGTCGTCAATCGGCCAATTAGTCTAACGCAGCTCTTTCTAATTGCTTTGAAAGAACACATCACCCCAAAATATTTTAGCCATACGCTGTCCAAGACCCACAGGATTTGCTGTGGATCTTCCTCCAGACAATTCTCCATTCAAAAACCCGTCTGAATTTCTGGGCGACGGTTCGCTAATTTCGTCACCTGACAACGGCACACAATACGCACCGACGCATATTTGGGCTAGCGACAGAGAATTCAAAGTTGGCTCGAACCTAATATTGTACTGCTCGGGAAAGAGTGCTTTTCAAGATGGAGCGACTGTGAAACAAGTTGTGTGTCAGGAGAATGGCGTTTGGTCTATGGATCGACCGCCGAAGTGTGAATGTAAGTCGAAAAAGAATTGGAGAGTGTTGTACAGGGTGTCCCGCCCTCCTGTCGCACCTGTCGCACCTTTCGTCAAAGCGTAACTCGGGTCTGAGAGAACCGATTCGAACCAAATTTTAAGCACTTATAGCAAGTAGTTCAACTTAGGCTTTTGCTAAGTTTCAACCAAATCGGCTGTACCGTTTCGAAGTTACACGTTGTCAAGTGGGCGGGGCGATATTTTTCTGTGGCGAGGCCAAATTGAGAGGCAACAGCTGATGAGTTGACTTTTTGGCGGTTTCTCAATCGTCGCTGCAACATGTGTTGCACAGTAGAGCCAGTTCTTGCTGGTTTTCGCATTCTATGAGGATGAGCGCCCACAGAGCCGCTTTCTTCAACTCATTTTACAGTCGCTGCAACGGTTCCTCATTGGCAACTTTGGTAAGGGATATTCAACTTTAAACCTACTGATTGTTCTTTTTTCTTCAATATGCACCTTATGAAGCCGTTTAACAAGAAAGGCCCGCATGTCCCATGTAAATTGGTGGCTTGACGTTTTACCGAAAACAGGTCTTAAAAATAAAAAAGACAAAATAATATGAAAAACGCAACAATTTGCTTGCAACGGTGTAACTTTGAAATGGTGCAGCCAATTTGCTTAAACCTAAGTGAAAACCTAAGTTGGACTACTTGCTATAAGTGCTTAAAATTTGGTTCAAATCGGTTCTCCCAGACCCGAGTTATGCTTTGACAAAAGGTGCGACAGGAGGGCGAGACACCCTGTATATACGTCCAGTAAAATATATGTATATACGTACGTACGTACAGTACCATTTATATTGAACATTCGCAATTGGAAGTACAATTTTTTGTTTTAATCTTTTGAAACTACCCTATTGTTGCGACATTGGCACTAAGTTCAATTTCTAGACCTTTCGTGCGCCGAGGGGGACAGCTTCGAAACTGCGGGTTCTGTTTACGAAGAAGGCGAAGCGATCAAGCAGAAACGCGTTTGCGCTCTGCATCCCATTGAGAGAACGATGTTTTGGACTGGCGTACCGAGAGGTGAGCCACGATTGGATTTTTCGGAGAAACGAAAACAAAATAAGGCAATGGCAGCTGCTAAACGGAAGATGTTTTTGTCCTGATCAGTTTATGTGGCGTACCAACTACCGTAAATCCTCCAATAGTGCCCCCGGGGCACTATTTTTTCAACCTCTCCTTACCCGGGGGCACTATTGGAGAGGGGGGCACTATTGGAGGGGGGCTTTTCTTTTTTGGTGGGGGGGGGGTTGGCGGTGTTGGTTGGTTTGTTTTTTGTTTGTTTTGCTTTTTTTTTTTTGTTTGTTTTGTGTTTGTTTGTTGTGTGTTTTTTTTTTGGCCGGGGGGGGGGCTCTATTATTTCAACCTTGCCATACCCGGGGGCACTATTGGAGGGGGAGGCACTATTGAAGGGGGGGGGGGTTGTATTGGAGGATCTACGGTACCAAGGAACATACGTACGTACGTACATGTACACGTCTGATATGTAGTTGGACATGCGAAACAAGTACATGACATGACAGCAGTATTTTATCCGATTCTGCTAGGCAGAGAACAGCACATCGTAATTCCGCTTTGCAAGAACCGTAAATCCTCCAATAGTGCCCCCGGGGCATTGTTCTTTCAACCTCTCCTTACCCATGAGGCACTATTGGAGGGGGCACTATTAGAGAATTTTTACGGTACCAGTAATTGTTCAGACTAGTTGAAGTTGAATTTCAGCGATCGGATGCAGTGCCTTGCCGGTGTTGCACAACGGCTTCACGGCTTATAGCGATCCGCTGAACAAATCCCGCGGCTCTGTAGTACACTTCTACTGCCAACCAGGCTTTGAGCTAATCGGAAATTCTCTGCTCAACTGCACTACTGATAATGTTTGGAATGGCACCCAGCCCAAATGCACAGGTACGAATTGTGCCTTGGGTATGCTGTGCGTCCCCTTGTCGAGCGCGTGCGTGCGTGCGTGCGTGCGTGCGTGCGTGCGTGCGTGCGTGCGTGCGTGCGTGCGTGCCTGCGTGCGTGCGTGCCTGCGCGGCGCGCGTGCGTGCATGCGTGCGCGCGTGCGTGCATGCGTGCGTGCGTGCATAAAACGATAAATGCTCTCGTCATCGTTCAGCCAAAACGTGCTCGACAAACGACCTGGCAAAGTGGGGTCTACGACAGAGCCGCGAGCCGCCTAGGTATTCGCTGAAATACGGCGAGCAGACGCAAGTGGCTTGCTCCAAAGAGGGATTCCTGCCGGAAGGTTGGAGTTGGTCTTCTCGTTTATAACTCGCACTTTTTAATTTTCAATTTCAGGCCTTCATAACTCCTTGGTGAGGTGCGCCTTGACGAGTCTGTACAACTCTCTGCCTTTTCCGAATCTGCCCGACTATCGTGGAAATTCTGAAATGGTCAGTCGAGACGCTGACGAATGCCGCGTTCCGAGAATCCAAGTTATGACCTCGGACCTGGAGGTTTTCGAAGGCAGTCAAGCGAAGTTGCTGTGTGCCGTGCAAGAGGGCTGCAAGGGGCTCATGCTGAGGTGGGAATGATGGTGCATGTAGTGGTGGCACGCACGCGCGCACGCACGCACGTACGCATGCATGCACCCACGCACGCACGCACGCACGCACGCACGCACGCACGCACGCACGCACGCACGCACGCACGCACGCACGCACGCACGCACGCACGCACGCACGCACGCACCTTAGATGGACCAAGGACGGCCGGGACCTGGATCCCATGGGCGACGGGCGGCGATTCCGACTGCACATGCTGCACGACGTCGTGTACCAGGTCGAGATCCGGCGCGTGTCTCGGCAGGACGAGGGCGCCTACGCGTGCCACCTCTACAGCTCCGAAGCGGGCGAGCTCGACCAGTCGACGCTCACGCTGCGCGTCGTCAACGTGAGTCCTGTTGTCTGTCGTCCCGCCTCACTTCCACGTGAAAATAACCCGCGAGGGTCTGCTATACCTGCGCAATTTGACTTTGGTTTCGCGCCCCACGCCGCGCAAAACAGTACCGCACACTTTTGAGCGGGAAAGGAACGTGCTCGATAGTCGAATCGAATTCAAGAAGGTCCGGTTTTTCAAGAATTCAAGAAGGTTACGTGACAAAGTCAAGCGTGGCTGCTATCGGCGGTTTTTTTGGGCGGGGGGCTATTGTACATTCTCTGTACACGTACCATTGCTAGAGAACTTGCTATTCAAGCCAAGTCACTCGTCGACGCTGCGTAGTCACGCACGGTTCTACTCGAGTGGGGGAGATGGACTGCCCGCTTTCAGGCCAGCACTCTGCAACGGTCGTCTGGCCGCGTCGAGCTCTCGTTGCTGGACAGCGCGGCGGTGGGCGCCGACGCGGCCGGCTGGACGACGGTTAGTCGTTTCCGACGTGGCAGTTCGTCCGACCTCTCTTCCGGCTGGGGAGCCTGGGAGAAGCTCGGCAGCCCGCACCTCTACCAGATCTGCACCGCAGAGGAGAACGCGAGTCTCGAGCACTGGCTGCTGTCCGACTACGTCGCGTTCGACGGACGTCCGCTGCCTCGAAAATTTGCGCTCAGACTAGACGTCTCCTACGAACTGCGGAGGCCGTGCAGGTGGGTAGCTTATAGACGGCGCGTGCGTGCGTGCGTGCGTGCGTGCGTGCGTGCGTGCGCGCGCGCGCGCGCACGAAGTCCAGTCCTCCACTTCAGGAACGCCTCGGTGTGCGAGCCGATGCGTCTGTACTACTGGCACCGGGCGGGTAGGGTGTCCAGTCCGCAGACGTACGCGCACGAGTTCGAGCAGTTCGCCACGCTAAAGCTCGACAAGGCGGACGGCGCCTCCGTCGCGACCTTCACCCTGGACGAGTTCGACGACACGTCGGGCGGGCTGTATTTGGCCTTCGAGGCGGTGAACGTCTGCGTGGCTCTGCTGGGCGTCAAGCTCTACTACGAAGGCTGCCCTGAGATGACGCACAAGCGGGTCAGGCACCCTGCCACCTCGGCCCACCTGCTAGAGCCCACCGTGCCTCTGGAGTGCGCGGAGAACGCCTTCTTCTGGACGTATCCCACGGAGCCTGCGAATCCCAACGCCTCCTGCGTGTCGACGGGCCAGTGGAGCGCCGACAGCGGCTCCAACTTCTACTGTCTCTGCAAGCCCGGCTTCTCGCAGAGCGCCGCCGGCGACTGCGTGCCCAAGGGACCCGCCTGCTTCCAGTGCCAGAACAGTGCCACGCCCCAGCACTGTCTCCAGAAGCGGAGCATCCTCCACTGCGACCGAGAGGAGCTCTGCTACAGCCGAGTCGAGCCGCTGTCGCTGCCGCCCGTGTCGGTCCACTCGAAGGGCTGCGTGGCCAGGGAGGACCTGCGCTGCCGGTACTCGGGCGACGACTTCCGTCGGTGCCTCGCCGGCTCGGAGAAGTGCACGTTCTGCTGCGAAGGGGACCTCTGCAACGTGGCGCCTTTCGACGAGCTCGAGCTGCGCAACTCCCACCCCCAGTGGACGGACGCAGCCGACACGCCGCTGGCCCGCACGAGAGGCGAGGAACTCTGCTCAGACAAGGAGATCCCGGGGTTGCTGGGGACAGCTCTTGTCGAGGAGAATGTCACCGTTCCCATGGGAAGAACGGGCCGAGCCAGGCCGGTGACAATAGAGTGGCCGATATTCACGGACAACGATGCAGGGGTCGCGAGAGTCCATTACTCCCCGCGACACATCGAGAGAGTCGTGGAACTCAGCGGCCCGCTGACGGTCAAGTTCACTGCCGCAGACGCGGCGGGCAACCAGAGGACGCTGACGCGACACTACGTCATAAAAGGTACCTTTAAAAGAAGGAAAGTCAAGAAGAGTGAGTGAAATTGACCACCCTCTGTAGACGTTCTGCCACCGGTTGTGTCCTGCCCCTCGGAGCCGTACGTCGACTGGAGGCAGGTCGGCGACAGCAGTCTCTATGTCGAGAGCAATTTCCCCGCGATTCAAGCGTTCGACGAAAGCGGAATCGCCTATTGGAGCTACTCGCCCCAGAATGGCACCGAAGTTCGAATTGGCCAGCCGCTAGTCGTCACCTTTACAGCCACCGACAGAACGGGCCTCGTGTCCACCTGCCAGTTTCGATACGTGGCCAGAGGTGCGACTTCTAACGAATTCTAACTAACCAAATTTACTTGCGTGCGTGCGTGCGTGCGTGCGCCTCACCATCAAACAACACCTGGTCGAGTTCAGCCTTCAACTGCCCCCTTTCGATGATCGACTGGTCCCAGCGGAATTACTTTCTCGGCAACTGCGACTACACCCTGGGTTCGGGTGGCGCCGTCGACGGCGTCGCACCCCTGAGAGTGTGCCATCAACTGTCCTGCCCGGACGGTTACGTACTCTACGGCGACAGCGGTAAACCCCTCATTTGCGGTGGCCAGGGAGTGTGGGGCAGGGGCGAGCTGACGCCCATGGCGACAACTCCGACCTGCGTTGGTGAGTCGGTCGCTCGCGATCATCCAAAGCTTTGTCATTCCTGTCGCCCACACTTCAGAGGCGTACGTCGTCCACTCGGTCTCGGTGTTCGTCACGTTCAACCAGAGCGTCGGCGCGACCGCGCACACCGACCGCTGCGTCGACGAGAATCGCCGGTTCGCCTTCGACGTCTGGAGGACGCATTTGTTGGCGCAGCTGGAGGGGGACTGCGGACTGACGGTGGCCATCGAGCCGATCCAGCGATCGCCTAAGCTCCATATGAAGAACGTTGGACAGACATTGGTAAGCGTGCTATAATGGATCGCTTGGAATGCTTGCGACCCGGGTGCCCACCCGTTCAGCTCGAGTTCAAGATCGGCCTGTCTCTGACCCCGATCGGCTCCACCTCCACCTCGACGCTGGTCCGGTGCACTCGACGACTGGTCGAGCAATGGCAGGGTGCCGACTGGCCTTCGGGTCTCATCCGGCGCTTGTCGCTGGCCGCGCCGTCCATCGACTGCGTGCCCATGTTGCCCCAGTCCGCAACGGGTCTTCGGAATCCATTCCACACGAAACTGAGCGCCTGTCGTGAGGGATACGCCATCAGGCTGCCGAAGCTCGGCACTTTTGGGCCCAAGCTATTTGAAGACCTGTGGCAATACAACGTCACTTGCGGTCGGTGGGGTTTGACTTGGAAACAAAATGGTGGGGCTGCCTTTCTGAGTGAACATCATCAATATTGTCGCTTAAAGCGCAGCTTTGTGAGAACAGCTGCGATGTGGATGTTTGTTTGCACTTTGCATGTAGTGCTCGTTCGAGTGATGCATGACACAAGAACAAAAATTGCATGCGAACAACCTCACTTAATGACATTCGTAGGATTTCCGTGTCGAAACCATGTCGCATATGGCTTCCAAAATGTTCCTATTACGTACCTAGGTACCCACGAACGCAGACTATACCACAGTCCGTGAATGAGTGTTTGAGGAGAAAGTTGTTCAGGCGAGTGCCCGCGAGGTTACATGGCCGAGCCGAGTCAGCAGCGGTGCCTGAAGTGTCCCGTAGGCCAGTACCAGTCGGCGCCTGGTCAGAGCGGGTGTCTGCCCTGCCCAATGGGCACCACCACTAGACGGGACGAGTCCAAGGACATCGCCGAATGCGTCTGTGAGTGAGTGCGTGCGTGCGTGCGTGCGTGCGTGCGTGCGTGCGTGCGTGCGTGCGTGCGTGCGTGCGTGCGTGCGTGCGTGCGTGCGTGCGTGCGTGCGTGCGTGCGTGCGTGCGTGCGTGCGTGCGTGCGTGCGTGCGTGCGTGCGTGCGTGCGTGCGTGCGTGCGTGCGTGCGTGCGTGCGTGCGCATGACGGTGTGGGCCCTCACTGGAGAACGCCTCTGCAACCTTGCAGCACCCTGCTCTCCTGGATACTTCTCCGAAGACGGCCTGGAACCGTGTAGCGCCAGCGCCAAGGGTCGCTATCAGGAGGAGGCCGGACAAAATGAGACCAAGGCCTGCGCCGAAGGCTACTCCACCAAGCGGACAGCTGCGATGTCGCCACGGGACTGCCTGGGTGAGGCCTTTTTTGCGTGGAGTTCACTAATCTCTGCAGGTCTCCCTACGATTCAAATTTGAAAAATGTGAAATATGTAAAAAAAAAACAATTCAGAGTGGTGCAAGCCCGGGAGCGCAGGCGACGCGGGCCTGGCGCCGTGCTACGATTGTCCTATTGGATTCTATCAAGATTTAGCCGGTAAAGAGAGCTGCAAGAAGTGCCCCGTCGGTCGAACGACCTCAATGGAACACAGCGCCAGCGCAGCCGACTGCATCGGTACCCATATGCGGCTGTTTTGAGAATGAAGAATGTTTGCACTGTAATCGCAGCTGTAATCGCACTGTAGCCACACGAGTTCACAAAGATCATCAACCAATTTCCAAGCGACGACAGCAACTTTGTTTGTACTGCACTCGCTCAGAGTCGCATTCTTAGAAGGGAGGAAGTGAACAATCAGGGTGTACGCGTCAGCGTACAACCCTAATATGTGACGACTTCTGAATGCGGGTTTTTGAAATTTCGATCGCCTATAACTTTTGATTGCCTGAACGGATTTCGGCGCGTTATGGCTCAAATAAACCGCCTTCTTCTGGGGCATCGAACGCGCCATAACGCGTTTCCTTGTTTTACTGAATGGGGTCAGTAGTTCCAAAAATGTTTCGCAAACGCGTCTTTTTTTTTTTTTCATGTTCTCTGCCACTTTTTTGGAGCGCCGCTCGCGAACGCCAAGAGCGATTGGCCTGAAACTTGGCGTGTAAGCGCGACCCATGATGGCATTTTCAACATGCAAAGCATTTGCCTCTAGGTCCTACCAGTGTTGAGTTATGGCCGATTTTCCCCGTTTTTTTGGACATAGTCGTTTTTTTGGCCAAAATTTTGTGCGCTATAGGCGCCTCAACCGCTCATCGCAGAGATTTGCTATAATGGTGAAAGTTGATCGCCTAGACATGTAGCATTGTACTTTCAACAAATTGGGCGCGACCAGTGTCTATATCGACAATGGCGATTTTTTTTTATAGTTCCGACAAGAGTAAAACTCCAAAAAATGCCATGTAAACCCCCAATTTTTTTTTATTTTCGTGAACAATACGTCAAGGCGAGTCATCGGTGGTCAATGTTTTTAAAGTTTCATCACTGGATAATGAGATATGAGCTCCTGAACCTTCGAAAAATGATTTTATTTTTAATTTTTTTTTTTATAATTTTTTTGTTAAATTAATCGGCATGAAACTTTGCAAACATATGCTGTATACAATCAGAAATTAATCCCCCAAATGGATTCTTCCTAAATGCCCACAATCTTGAGATCCGGAACACTTAGTAATGTTGCGTCTTGGACAACAAATCGAGAGGTCGCGGGTTCGACTCCCGCTGGCGTCTCTGCCATCTCTTAAAAACCAATCAATATTGCGTTACCCCAGTGTCCCTTCCTGCCCCACCCATGTTGTTCCCATGAACCACCCTGCATTTTTTTCAGTTTTTTCGTTTTTCTTTTCAGATGTTAAAATGTTTTTTGGCTGACTTCAAGTGCTTTTGGGATGTGCACTCTCATGTGCAACCTCACAAGGCACACATTCACGCACGCACGCACGCACGCACACACACACACGCACGCACGCACGCACGCACGCACGCACGCACGCACGCACTGACGCACGCACGCACGCACGCACGCACGTCCACCCGCACTCTTGCATGCGCGCACGCACACACCGACGCACGCAAGCACGCCCGCACTCTCGCATGCACGCACTCGCGTACGCACGCACGCACGCACGCACGCACGCACGCACGCACGCACGCACACACGCACGCACGCACGCCTGCACTCTCGCACGAACGCACACACGCACGCACGCACGCACGCACGCACGCACGCACGCAAGCACGCACTGACGCACTCTCGCACGCACGAACGCACGCACGCACGCGCGCACGCACGCACGCACGCACGCACGCACGCACGTTCGTACGCATGCACGCACGCGCGCACGCACGCACGCACGCATGCACGCACGCACGCACGCCGTAGTTGACCACCATCTTGGCCGCGCAGAGGGTCGCATAGGACGCGTCCTCAACGAGCATGCTGGTTGTGGTGGCGTCCTCGTGGTCGGGCTTGGGGTAACGAGCGCGTCATGCGCCACTCGCTGGTGTTCAGCCCCTGATTCTGTAACTCGAGGAGTTGCAGCACGTCCTTGGTGTTCGAGACGTTGCCCAGGAAGGAAGGTGTTCGTAACCACATTCTACAGATTTGAACTTGTACCCTGTACACATTTAATACGACGTGTCGGCTCCAACACCCCCTCCCCCCACCGAAGGGTCTCTGGCGGCCCCCCCCCCCCCCCACCCACTTCAAAAACCCGGTTACATGTATGCTACTGTGGTAGGGAAACTCACGCCCCCTGTGTGGGTGCACCTTGTTTGCACCCGAAATCCGTGCACGCGTGGGAGCACATTTCGTACATATCAATACGAAAAAACACTGTATTAAGGAAAAATTTGCAGGCAGCTGCAAAAAAGGGGAATATGTGACTTCCGTAGAGCTGAAGTCCACTTTGAAAAAAGATTGTATAAATAAGAGCATTGCAGTGGAGTCCACTTTGAAAAACGATTGTATAACAGCATTGCAGTTGATGTGGAGTCCATTTTGAAAAACGATTGTATAAGAGCATGCAATGGTATGAACAATCAATTTGCTTGTCACATATTCGGCGTTTTTAGCGTGAGCTGTTTTGGCATATTTGATTTCGGACAACAGTCATTCTAGTGACATCACTGTTGCCCAGCTAAAAGTGACACACACCACTGCCCTACGCACATTGCAGATAGAACTAAAAACCATAAGCGCAACTGGACTCTTGGTGTGGTGTGGTATGTATTTCGATGCTGCTGATTACGGATTCTCAAAGGACAGGTAAATGATAAGTTTCAAAACGGTAATGTAGATTGTGTTTGTAGAACAGCTCCTTAAATTATACCTGAAGTGCCTGTTGTGCATATTCTCCATCCATTAACACAACAAATTTCTGTTACTGTGCTTCAAAGAATCAGTTATCCCAATTCCAGACTGCACGTATGTTTGCAGAATAGAACAATTTGTAGGTATCGTAATTCGAACTGTGGTAGAATCAAAATATTCTATTCATTGGATCATCATTTCCAACTTACAAAATATTTGAGTGTCTATGTACGTGCGTGTGTGCGTGTGTGTGTGTGTGCGTAGGTAGATATGCGCTTTTCCTAGTATGCTAAGTGCCACTGTATTCTGTCATCATGTAGCGAGCGCTAAAAACGCCGAATATGTGACAAGCAAATTGATTGTTCATACCATTGCATGCTCTTATACAATCGTTTTTCAAAATGGACTCCACATCAACTGCAATGCTGTTATACAATCGTTTTTCAAAGTGGACTCCACTGCAATGCTCTTATTTATACAATCTTTTTTCAAAGTGGACTTCAGCTCTACGGAAGTCACATATTCCCCTTTTTTGCAGCTGCCTGCAAATTTTTCCTTAATTCGACAGTTTCCAAAAGGCACACTACGTAAAGCTAATTCTACTGCTACAAAATCCTACACTCTCCTATACGATCTTCATTGCAACCATTTTCCAGCGCATACGCCCTCGTGTGGCCGATGGGATTGCCAGAACGGCGCGACCTGCCTTCCGGACGAGACCTGCGCCTGTGCTGTCGGCTTCACGGGTTTCGAGTGCGAGTTGGACTTGCGCTCCCTGCTCGGCGGCGCCTGCTACTCGCAACCCTGTCTGAACGGTGCCACTTGCACTAGCCGCTCCGAGGACGCTTACCAGTGCAACTGCACGCAAGGTGGCTGTTACGGCAATAGCTGGAGGCGAATCGATCGGAATACACGTGTCGGCATGCAGGTTACACGGGAAGACACTGCGACGCGGTGATTGACCCTTGCTCTGACTCGGACTGCCCCAATGGCATGGAGTGCTCAACTGATGGCGCTGGCGCTGGCGAGTGCGTATGCGAAGGTGGAATTCCGCCGACGAAGAACGGGTGAGTTCACATTCGAGAGTTCGTTCGTTGCATTCTACGCGCAGACACGTTGACTTTGGTGCGCGTGCCACGTGCGGCTCCTCAACAGTACAGTGTAGTACATTGGCACACACAGACACGGCTGTACAACGTGTATGCTCTGCATGTGCACATGTGCCCAAGTACAGTACTGTGCGCGTGGCTAGTGTACACGCGTACACGCGTGTGTACACTAACGCACGCATCTATACAGTATGCAGCTAGGTGTACATATGGTATACTGCATAGATGTACGGTATACATCCACGTGCATGCGTACATGTACCTACATCCACACGAACGCCTGGTAACGCTGCAATGTTTCGTTTCGTTTCGTTTCTTTTTGAACTTTCGTTTTCAGAACTTGTGAACTGCCGCATGGTGACGTCATGCAGCCGCTGCTGCCGGCCGATTTGCGGGGAGCCAGTCCTTGCCAGCTGGCCGGCTGCAACGTCTGGCCAGCGTCCGACTGCAGCGAGCGCTCCAGCGACGACCATTGCAACTGCCTGCCCGGTACGAATGACTATGCGCCGATTCAGAAACTGTAGCGGCTGACTCGAATCGAGGAGTGTGTGTGCGTGCGTGCGTGCGTGCGTGTCTGCGTGCGTGCCTGCGTGCGTGTGTGCGTGTCTGTTCATTCTTGCTTTCGAATTGGTAGATGGTATACTCCAACACTGGTGGTTCCAGGCTGGACGGGGACGTATTGCGAGCTGCCGAGGACGAGCTGCGCGGACGAGAGTCGTTGCGAGCACGGCGGCACGTGCGTCGTCGACGTCGCCGGCCAGCCCAAGTGCCTCTGCCGACCGCGGTGGCGTGGCGATCGGTGCGTCTGCTTTTTTGGCCACTATCTTCTTGTTGTAATTGGATTTGTGAGTGATTTTAATGAAAGCCCGGCCAGTGTCCAGTCCAGAGCTGGTGGCGCAGCCCCATCTCCCGCAGCGGGGAGCGGGTTTGGAGACCGGATTGCAGCAAGCAGGCGCCAGAAATTGCGTTTTCTTCTAGATGCGAGTTGGAGCGCAAAGCCTGCGAAACTAGCCCTTGTCACGTCGAGGGCACTGTGCGCTGCGTCGACTTTGGTGACGCGAGACTCTGCCAATGCAAGGATGGTTCGTTCTTGCGTTTCGACGATGTTGAACTCGGTTCAATTGCTGACTAGATTCTGGGTGTTGATAATAATGATATTTTCAGGATTCCATGGCGAGCGCTGCCAGACAGCGCTCAATCCCTGTTGGAACGTCACCTGTCACCATGGCGGCGTTTGCGTGGCACAGATTCAGCATGGAAAGCTGGAGGCGATTTGTGACTGCCAGGGCACTGGCTTTACGGGTCTGGATGGCGTTTTGTAAACTGTCTGCGGAATAAGATTGCTATAAGATTGCTCATAAAGTACGGTAGTATCGGTAGTACATATGACTCATACGGTAGTAAGAAGACAACCGTTCTGAACACGCATTTCTAAGGCTGCGCTGAGGATGGCGCAGTGCATGGAATTTAATAAACTTTTTCGAAGTTGCAGGCCCACATTGCGAGGCGATCGGCAGCGGCTGCGCCGATCACAATCCCTGCATCCAGGAGAACGCGGTCGCTTGCATGAACGCTTTCAACTCTACGTTTTGCCACTGCAAGGATGGGTTCTACGGAGACAGATGCCAGGTTGGAAGATTTGCTACCTGTGCTACAGATGTCGCTTCTCGTTTCAACAACCGCTTGCCAACCCTCTTTAGCAAACGTGTTGTTCTTGTTAATTGCGTATGTAGCTTCGATTCTTGTGCAGAACGTCCTCGACGTGTGCGGCATTCGGAAGCCCTGCTCGAGAGGTCGCTGCGAGTCGGTGGGCGCCTCCTACACCTGCGTGTGCGAAGCGCACTGGACGGGCCGGAACTGCGATCGATTCGTCGATCCTTGCGTCGTCGGCAGCAACCCCTGCGGACACCCCGACGCGCGCTGCGTGCCTACGCCACTGGCGCCCGCGCCCTACAGATGCGAGTGAGTGCGGCCGCAGCAGCAGCTGGCCGAGTTTGGTCGGCTGACAAAACTGTGCTTCGCGCCTGTCTCAGCGGTGTTGAAGACGGTTTGAGTTCGTTGGTCGACTGAGATTGAAACTGGGAGATTTGAATGCGTCTTCTGAGTGAGCGCTTCATAATCAAAGCGGGTTGCGAAGTGCTCTACGGAGGGGGTGTAGTTATAGTGAGGGTGGTTGAATTAAGGGAGAGGGTAATTGTAGGCTTTACTGTATCTCGGTTAGTGCCTGTCTAATCGATGACGCGTTCAGGTGCCCGCGAGGCCTGCAGGGACCTCGATGCGAGGACGTCGTCAACGACTGCCTAGACTCGGACAGACCAAACAGTTTCTCGGCCTTGTGCAGCCACAGGGGCTTCTGCAGGGACCTAACTGCCGGTGCGAAATGTGATTGCGGTGCTGGATTCGATGGGGAGCACTGCGAACATCACAAGATGAACCCGTGCGACAGCGATCCCTGCCCCAACGGTGCGTGCGTGCGTGCGTGCGTGCGTGCGTGCGTGCGTGCGTGCGTGCGTGCGTGCGTGCGTGCGTGCGTGCGTGCGTGCGTGCGTGCGTGCGTGCGTGCGTGCGTGCGTGCGTGCGTGCGTGCGTGCGTGCGTGCGTGCGTGCGTGCGTGCGTGCGTGCGTGCGTGCGTGCGTGCGTGCGTGCGTGCGGTCTGCATATTCTTTTCAATAAACCTTTTTTTGTTTCTTAGGGTTCACCTGCGAATGGCATCCAGAAATCGACCCGGACGACTACAAGTGCGTCTGCACCAGGAAGGACAACTGCGTCGAGGATCCGTGCGATACCGTAACCTGTACCGGCCACCAAATATGCAAATTGGATGCCACAGGATTGCCCTACTGCTACTGCCCGCACGCTTTCCTGCCGACGACAAACTGTGTTAAACGTGAGCTTCTCAATAAAAGTGCCTACTTCAAAACTGTACAGTATTTGGCGTTATCTATCGATTGAAACACCTGAGTTTTGGTTTTGAGATACTGTTAGTTTGTTTGGTTTCTGTTAGTTGCGAAAAAAAGCGAACTATAGCGAAGCCAATTTTTTTGGAATTCTTTTATTGGAAGAACTTGCCGATTTCAGAGCGGTCGGACAACTTCAACCTCGTGTTCGAGCGGCTGTCAGGCGGCGGAGAGAGACGCGAGCCAATCACCGCCGACAAACGGTTCACCTTGACCAAGGACTTCACCCTCTGTTTGTGGTTCAAATTTCCCTCAAACGAGAACGCGACTCGACGGATTCGCGAGGAGAGAAGCAACTCCATTCTCGTCGCCATGGGACATGAGGACTATTTTAACACCCGCCTAACGTGAGACCTTTTGAAAGTTTACGCTCGCACGCACGCACGCACGCACGCACGCCCGCACGCACGCACGCACGCACGCACGCACGCACGCACGCATGACACGCACGCGCGCGCGCATGCGCGCACGCACGCACGCACGCACGCACGCACGCACGCACGAACTCACGCACGAACTCACGCGCGCGCGCGCGCACGCGCGCGCGCACACACACACACACACACACACACACACACACACACACACACACACACACACACACACACACACACACACACACACACGCGCGCGCGCGCGCCGCACGCACGCACGCGCACGCACGCACGCACGCACGCACGCACGCACGCACGCACGCACGCACGCACGCACGCGCGCGCGCGCACGCATACGCGCGCGCACGCACACGCTCACCATGATTCTGACATGAAATAATTCTAGGTCCGAACTAGAAATCTCGGGCAGCTACGTGATGCTGGGGGCGTTTTCGAAGCGGCTATATTTGAGCTCCGACGACCGCTGGCATCACATCTGCATCGGCGCGCAAAGTAACTGCACTTCAAATTTAAAATGAAAATTCCGATAAATAGGCGACGAGCAACAAATTCCAGAGTCGAAGGTATTTCTCAATTTCGACGGCATGCAGGACAGCGAAATCGACGAGGCCTACGAAACGAATACGACCGAAAAGTGAGTTCGAATATCGAACTCTGATTTTCATATGTTCTGGCGTCTGGGCCCGTTGCTGACAAAAAAAATTAGAGCGCTCTAACTTTAATTAAAGTGGGTTAGGACGATATTGCCACTGGCCCGAAAATTTCATTTTTCTGCATGCTCATTTCTTGTCGTCGACTCGAGGAAAGCGCTGAAAAATGGAGAAATCGTCGTCGAAAGACAGGAGCACTCTAATTTTATGTGTGTGTGCCACTCTAATTCAAGTGCGTCGCTCTACTCTAATTCGAGTGGCTCACTCTAATTTTAATTCAAGTACCGTATACCACTCTAATTCTTACGTGCTGAAGGATACAAGTGGCGTATCGTTTGCCAACCCCGATTGAATTAGAGCGCTCTAATTTAATTCGAGTACCAATTGTTGTCAGCATACGGGCCCGACTAGCAAATGCTTTTAAATTGTTATCTCGGTGCGTTCTCGTTTGCAGGTACCAGCTGACGCTGGGCGCGGCTCCCAGTGGCGAGTACCCGTTCGAGGGCGAGCTGAGCATGGTGATCATTCTGCCGAGAGCGATCGATAAAGCCAAGGAGGCGCGCAACTTCCGCGAACGCTGCGACAAATGGGTGGAGCATCAGAGACGCAAGAGTCGACGGCCAGGCTGGGCACCGCCCCTTCTCAGGTGGGTGTGACACCGCATTTCTAGTTACGCCTTAGTTAGTCGTAGTCGCAAAGTGTTGCTTTGCACTTGAAACTGCGTTTCGAGCACGTTTCTCCATTCAGATGGGTGGATTTCCCGCAGCCGAGCGGCCCCTTTGTCTCCGAGAGCTATCCGGGCGTCTGTGAGCTCTCTTCCTGCGTACCGGGCAACTCGGGTCAAGATCGTTGGTGCACAGCGAGTATGAAATTATTTTACGGTTTCATTTAGTAAAATTTGCGCAATCATGTGGGAGCATGCGCAACGCACTCAAGTGTCAAGAGTTGTTGCAGGTCTTTTTTGGTTTCTATAGAGAGAGATAATTCCGAGCCGATTAGCCAAACAACTACAACAACAATCTTAAAGGACGTACAGAAATCTTACTTTTGCAAATAAAAATCTCGACAACCGTGTTTTTCTTTCGATGATGTTTTTGGACACATTCCTCATCATGCTCTCTCCACAGCAACTGGCGATTTCGATTTCTTTTGTATTTTGAGGAATTTTTTCATTCTCTCTAGGCACAGACAAGCTGGCTCCGACCGTGCTCCGGTGTCCAAAGAGCCAGACGGTGACGACGACGGATCGGCTGGTCCAGGTCGACTGGTCCGAGGTCCTGTTCAACGACAACGTCGCGCTCGAGAGCGTCGAGTCCAACTTCAGACCGGGTGTGCGTCTGGCCAGCAGATCCCGCAAGCACGCACGCACGCACGCACGCACGCACGCACGCACGCACGCACGCACGCACGCACGCACGCACGCACAAACGTACGCACGCATGCTGCAGGTCAGTCGTTCACGTGGGGCCAGTACGAGGTCGTGTACCGCGCCGTGGACGCGTCGCGGAACGCGGCGGTCTGCTCGTTCGCGGTGCTGGTGACGCGCTCCAAGTGCGGCGTGCCGGCGCCGCCGCGGAACGGCCGTCGGCGCGAGGGCGTGCTGCGCGACGTCGCGACCGACTTCAACGCGCCCGTCCACTACGCCGACGTCGAGTGCGAGCCGCGCTTCGCGGCCACCGAGCGAGCGGCGCCCTTCTACAGCTGCGGCGCCATCGTGAGTCGTCCCTGGCATGCACTTGTAACTGGAGTGGGGGAGTTGGGGCCCACTATTTTCCTACCCCCCCCCCCCTCCAAAGTTTTCCCAAGGGATATTCACGTTGACAAGAACGGTGAAAGTTAGAAAATAACAATGTTGGTGTTTTTCAGTGCTTTTCAGCGTTATACGACCATGAAACTGCAACACTGTTTAAACCCTATCTATTGATACCAATTTTCGACCAAAGAGTACCAGCATAGGTAAAAAAATGACCACCTCCCCCCCCGCCAAAAAGTGCCATCTCCCCACACTGCCAGACCCGGTTACAGGTATGATCCTTGGGATTGCCAGCGTGCACTCGAACCTACACTTGATATCCGCGCACAACCCTAGGGCGTGTGGTCGCTGCTGCTTCCGCAAGGCAAGAAATTCGAGCTGCCCGACTGCTCCAGCGCCCAGGCGGCTGTCCAGACGATCGAGGGCAGCTTCACGTTCCGGGTGTTGTCCTGTAGAAGACTGGACTTGGATGAGGTAATCTTGATCAATGCAATAAAAAAATAACAAATAAAATGAGATCGAAAATCCAGCTCAAAGCCCAGTTCGTCAGCGCGGCCGTCGCCCGCTTCAATTATCGCGACAAAATCGAGACGACCGTGACGTGCGGTGACGCCAGCCGCCGCGTCAAGCGAATGGCGGCGGCGGAAGATTTGAATTTGAACCGCGAGCAAGAGAGACAGCTTTTGGCGAAAGTCGCCTTCTCAATTGCGAATCTAACAACCATTGAGAATGGGGAGATGTAAGTGTGGAGTATGTTCGATTTCTGAGAATTATTAATACCGCTGCAGCGCCATGGAAAAGGCCGTGTCGACGCTCAACTATACGGTGACCGATCGTGAGCTAGCAGTGAAGGACGTCCGCTGCGAAGACGAAGGCTTCGTCGTCCAAGTCCAAAAGAACATGGGCAGGGTCTGCGGTGAGCTGTTGCCGCACGCACGTACGTACGCGCACCGGCACGCACGCACGAGCCTTCAGTCGCGTCGAACGCAGCGTGCTCTCCAGCAAACTTTTTTTTTAATAGTTTATAAATTTCTCTTTCAGTCAAATGCGGCGCCGGTCAGTACATAGCGACAACGGAGCAGGGCGGCACGTGCGAGAAGTGCCCCTTTAACACGTACAGAGTGGCCGACAGCTACAACTTCTGCAGGAAGTGCCCTGCAGGACAAGTCACCGCCAGCGTTGGCAGCAAGTCCAAGCAGGCCTGTCACGGTGCGTGCTATTTGGGTGTGCTTTCTGGAGGCGCTTCTAGCTTTCATGCAGGGTGAAATATTGATGGTGGCATGGGATGATGGACTTTTGGTGTAGTGTTTGTTCTTTGTGCGTAGGTAGCTGCTCTTCAAATTTATTTTGATTGAAAAAATTTGGGAATCTTATGAAGATGTGGAGGAGGCGTTTCCAGACTCAATGATTGTAGAGTACTTTTAGATAGCCCCCTCCACCTCCCAAGATGGTTCAGGGTGGCTTCAACCTCAGTCCTCAGTACGCTGGTCAGCCATATTGAGCTATCTCTAAGATCGTTGCAGCCGAGTGCGAGCCGGGCACATATTTCGACTTTGCGGACGAGCAGTGTCGCCCCTGTGCCCAGGGCACCTACCAAGAACTGGCGGGCGCGTACGAATGCCTCAGCTGCGGCATCGGACTGACCACCAGGGCCATGGGCGCCACCAATAGGACCGACTGCATGGACCGTGAGTTCGGCCTCGTGCATGCACGGAACGAAAGGAGGGACGGAGGGACACGGACACGGGCGGACACGGGCGGACACGGACGGACACGGACGGACACGCACGGACGGACACGGACGGACGGACACGGACGGACGGACACGGACGGACATGGACGGACGGACATGGACGGACGGACACGGACGGACGGACGGACACGGACGGACGGACGGACGGACACGGACGGACGGACACGGACGGACGGACGGACGGACGGACACGGACGGACGGACGGACGGACGGACGGACGGACTAAACGGCTGGACTGTCCTTTCCTTCAGTGTGCCTGTCCGGTCACGAGCTGTCGGTGGCCGGTGGCCAGGAGGTGTGCGTGCCCTGTCAGCGCGGCACCTACCGCAGCCTGCCGTCGGTCGCGTGCCAGCGCTGCCCCATCGGCTGGACGACGAGTCTGGAGAGCGGCGCCAACTCCACGCTCGACTGCGACACGGTCGACTGCGAGCGCGGCAGCTTCTTCAACGAGACGCTCGCCGCCTGCCAGGCCTGTCCCAAGGGCACCTACCAGGTGTGGGAGGGAGAGAAAGGAGTGCACTTTCACCGAGCAGAGCTGCAGTTGTATCGGGTGCTACAAGCCTGTTATGTGCTTGATCCCGTGTCCCGATCGTCGCAGTAAGATGAAAACGTTGCGGCGTCTCTAGCCCGAGAGGAACCGGACGTCGTGTCGTCCCTGTCCGGCCGACTGCTACTCGTTCATGGCGGGCTCGGTCGAGTGCGAGTGCGGCGCCTCCGTGCGCAGTCGGCCCCGCTGCGCGGACGCGCAGAGGAACGACTGCGACCTCAGCAGGTCCGTCTGTCAAGAGCTGCTCTACGGTGAGAAACAGACACTAGCGTGCGTGCGCGCGCGCGTGCGTGCGTGCGTGCGTGCGTGCGTGCGTGCGTGCGAGCGTGCGTGCGTGCAAGCGTGCGTGCGTGCGTGCGAGCGTGCGTGCGTGCGTGCGTGCGCGGGCGCATTCGGTGCGCGGCGCGCAGACTACGAGTGCCGCTGCCTGGTCGGCTACGAGCACCGCGGCACGGACAACAAGCGCTGTCACAACGTCTGCGATGGCTACTGCCGCAACGGCGGCACGTGCACCTTCGACGCGGCCAAGCCGGCCGGCCGGCGGAGGAGCTGCGCCTGCAGACCAAACTACTCGGGCGACAAGTGCTTCGCCTACACCGGTGAGTCCAGTGCTGGAACGAACCTCCTCGCCCACAGCTGCCGGCCAGCGGAACCGACCCGGCGGCAGTGACAATTCCGGCCCGTTTGGGGAGCCAATCCCCCCAGGATCGGGCTGGCTGGGTTCCTTCTCTCACTAGCAGACCAGAGAGAGGCCCCCGCGATCATAGAAGCGGCCCACATACACAAACAAACAAAACAAACCTTCTCGCCGACGACGACAACTGCCGAATGCCGCCCCGATTTGCAGGCCCGAGGCACAATAGGACGGGCTGGATCATCCCGCTGGCCGTGGTGACGGGCGTGGGCGTGTTCCTCGTCATCGTCGCCGTCGTCTGCGTGGTCGTGCGCGTCCGCTGGCTCGACCTCATCTACTTCCCCTTCTGCTGCCGGCCCTGCCGCAAGCGCGCCTTCAAGGGCCTACTGGCCAGGGGCAACCCCAACCCCTCGCAGATCTACCGCGGCCGCAGCGAGTCCTTCGCCGTCCGGCCCTCCGCCTCCAGTCTCCACGCGGCCGCCGTCGCCGCCGCCGCCAGCCCTCGCGCCCACTGGCCCGCCCTCTCCATAGGCACCCTCTCCTCGCAGCTGCACAAGTACGACGCAGCCGCCGCCGGCACGCCAGGCACGAGCCTCCCGGTGATGCTGCGCTCCCGTAGCGTCCACGACCAGCGGCACGCGCCGCCGCCGCTCGACTTGGAGGCGACGCTCTTCGGCCAGGCCTCCGCCGCCGAGCAGTCGCCGCCGACGCCGCCCGCCGGCTCGCCGGCGCGCAAGAAGCCGCCCAATCTACGCGTGATCACGACACCGTCCCGCCTGCGCCAGCAGCAGCCGGCCCCGCCGCCGCCCAGCCGGCTGTCGGCTCCGGTGGCGCCGACGCGCTCGCCCAGTCGGCAGGCGACGCTCGCGTTCGAGCAGGACGACGACGACGCGTGGGACTTCTTCGGGGGACCGGACCTCGGGGCCCGGCGCGCCGCTGCCGATCAGGGTCAGGCGGCTGCGCGCCGCGCCGCCTTCAGGGTGAGCATTCAGACGCACGCACGCACTGGCACGCACGCACGCACGCACGTAGGCTCCCGCCCGCACGCACGCACCGGCACGCACGCACTGTACTTTTGATCGTTACAAAACAAGTTACAGAGCGGCCAGAACCTCTCGCCTCTAAGTGCCTCACAGTTCGATCGGTCCAAGGAGACCGCGGAAAGCAGCGACGAGGTACTGTAGGATTGAAATTCAAACTTTCTTTTCTGTCGGCCCATGTTTCTGCATTCCAGGACGACGATTACTTCGGCTGAGGGAAGTGTACGCAAGAATTCGCGGTGGTGCAACGTTGCGGGTGTCTTATGCGATTCACTTATGAGTGCCAGTTCCATTATAAAGCCATGCGTGTGTGTGGGTGTGCCTGCCATACACTGTGTGTTGCGCTGCATTTGAAAGCGATGAAGGAGTTGTGAATGTGATTACGTTGTGCAGGTCGATTTGATTGTACTGTAGGTGATGATTGCGTTGTTAGATATTTCGGTGACTCGCTGCAATCAAAGGCGGAAAAATGGCTTTGTGGTATTGTTGCATTTGAAGCAACAACATGCGTTTGCTATTGGTGCTGTCAATTGCGTTGTGTGTACATGGCATACCCGTGTGTGTACATACCCGGCCATACTGTAAACCCTATGATTAACCACATGTGGATGCACTCGGGCCGAAGGGGTGTCGGGCTGATATGGATCACGATCACGATCCAGTCACAATTACGTGTACCTAACTAAATACGAACCTGGAAATAAATCCTTTTCCAGCTTGGTGTCTCCTTTTACTATTGCATTCTCATAGCACACGTCATTGTAACGCGCAATTTCGAATCGATTTTTTGTTGTGTTGGTTTCGGTGAGCGTTCTTCTTCTTGTTTGTATTTGACCTTCGGTTGACTATGGACGCCGTTGACATGGATTTGTCGCGGCAGAAATGCGAAATTCGGCTCTGTCAGAAGCCTGGCTGCAAGTATGCTGTTTTTTCTTGATTTCTTCGTCTGAAATTCTTAATTAAAAAAGTTTAGGCATAACACGACGGCCTGTCTGCCGCTGGACGCCTGGGACGAAGGCTATCACAAGCAGAAGGACATCAAGCACTTGTCCTTTCACGCTTACGTCAGGAAGGTGGCGCAAGGAAAGGGCAAAGGTCCGTGCGTGTTAGTTCGTGCGTGCGTGCGTGCGTGCGTGCGGGTCAGTGCGCTCGCATCAGTGTCCTTGCATGCTCTGGTACGCGCGCAAGCGCAGTCGTCTGTGTGCAGGCAGTCAGTTGAGCGAGCCCCTGGAGGAGCTGCAGTACAAGCCGAGGGAGGACCGCACGGTGGAGGAGTGCAGCAAGGCGGTCGGCTTCTTCTGCCTGCCGCCCACCGTCTCCCTCAACCGACAGCCCTACCGACACGTCGACAACATCTCGTGCGTGCGTGCGTGCGCGCTTCTTGGCCCACTATGTCGCGTGATAACAGTCTTTCGTTGCTGAGGAAGAGGCTTGTTAGGCCACTTAAAAAAAAAGAAGAGAAGTTGTGGTAACAACAAAACGACCTCTACTCTCGCAGCGTCTACCATTCCGTGTCGCACCGTTCCGTGTTGGCGCACTGGCTGGGAATGGGGTAGGGGTGGGGGGGGGGGAGGGGCCACCCGGTGGCGTAGCCAAGGGGGGGGGAAGGGGGGAGCTTCCCCCTCCGAAATTCTCCAAAGCTAAAATTTTTTAACTTGGTACCCTCTGTTGCAATGTGCCAATATCGGCGTGTTTGTCAAATTAAAATCAAATAATTATTAAAAACACAAAAAAGAGCCAAATTTTCGCCTGCGGCGCATTGTTTTGCATAAAAAAGCGTGAAAGTTCGTTACGCTACTCTAAAAAATTTGCCTGCGGCTCTATTTTGAGCACGGAAATCGACCGTTTTGACAACATTGCTAACGTTTTGGTGTGCATGTAGTCAGACAAACGAGCGCAAAGCGTGTAAACAGATTGGATGAGAGAGTGTCTAAAGCTTCCCCAGCCGAAATGGCGCAATGTCCAAAAAATTCGACAGGGTCCCCCCCTGTTGCAAAATTGAGAATTTGGCCGAGTTTGGACTCCCCCCCCCCCCCCCCCCGAAATCAAGTCCTGGCTACGCCACTGCAGCCAACCTCGAAAAAGGTTGTGGGTGGACCTAAGCCAGCGAGGCAGGCGGAGGCGGGGTCGTGCCTCCCCCTGCCGCCCCGCAACCGCACCTATTACTTTCCTTTTACTTTCGTGTGTAGTAAAGTGTTGCAGAGCATTTTCTTCTAGTTTCGAGAATCCGGATTTGGTGAATCGCTTCCTGGACTACTGGCGCCAGTCGGGCAACCAGCGAGCCGGCCTGCTCATCGGCCGCTACGAGCAGTTCACCGAAGTGCCGCTTGGCGTCCGGTAAGCGCTTTTGTTTGTTTGCTTGCTCTCGATCCCGAGCGTACCGATCGAGAGGTCGGGGGTTCGAGTCCCGCTCGCGATTTTGTGTTGTTGCTTTTTTGTACGTGTGAATTGTGTTGAGTCGATTGCTGGCCGCGTGCTTATGTCTGTGTCCTTTTTAGTAAATTTTCTTCTTTTTTTATGATAGTATGATTTGCATTTAGCGCTCTGGTCAGCGCGATTTACGAGCCGAAGCAGGGCGGCACGAGCGACAGCATCAAGTTGGTGGACGATGAAGATAGTTTGGCTCTGGTGGAGAAATTGGCCGCTGTTCTGGATATGAAAGTGGTCGGCTGGATCTTTACCGATCTCACGCCTGCCAAAGGTTGGTCTTTACTGGGGAGTTACAGTAATCTGAAACCTGTACCCGGTGTTGGGGGGGGGGGGGGGCGGGGGGCTTCTTGGCTTGTTTTTCCGGACCCAAAAGTAGGAGAGAAAACGTAGTCCCAAAATTGCATCAAAATAGGCACTTGTGGTCAAAATAGCGATATGTTTAGTCTTACATATGTTAGCAAGCACTGATATGGGCGCAACAAGAACACCCAGTTTTTGGTCGACAGCTTAGAATTTCTCGGCCGGGGGGGGGGGGCGACCTCCATCTCCGCGATAACTCTTCTGATCGACCTGTGCATTGCACTTGCACTCATTAATATTTTAATTTTATTGCGTGGTTTCTGAGTCGACATCTGGGTGTTTCGCAGTGCAGTGGGTTCCGTTGACTTGGGATGAGAAAGACGGCAAAAGACTCCGATGCGTGGATTACACCGGTGATTATTTTAGAGGCTGGCAAGGTCGCCTACACGCGCGGTCCCGACAGCTTTTTGGTCAGCGCGCAAGAGTGCATCACCGCAGGACAATTTCAGGTGTTTTTTCTCGAATTTTGAAGATGAATTTAATTTTCCGGTACAAAATCGCAGTATTTTTGGTAGATGCTTGCGTTTTCGAGATCTTGAGAGCCTCTTACGATTTCAACAAGTTAGACGCGAAATTCTTGGCTCGCTTTCGAACTGCGTGCTCATTTTTGCGCCCGCGTGTCAAGCACTTGGGATTTATTGAAGAATTTAAATAAAATTCACGAATTCAGAACCGCTATCCGAACGTGACGAATCTGTGCAGTTCGGGGCGATTCGGCTCGAAATTCGTGACGGTCGTGGCGAGCGGCGACGAGAATAACCAGATACACTTCTCCGGATATCAGGTGCGTGCGTGCGTGCGGGTCATACGTGTCCATTGCATTTGTAAGCGAATGCGTCATTTTAGTTGTTGTTGTTGAAACGACTAGGGCGCCTGCAGCGGGTTCCTTGTCCTTGGCTCTTTTCTCGGCCTGGCCGGATGGCTTGAACATACCTGTAACCGGGTCTGGAAGAGTGGGGGGGGGGGGGTGAGGGTAAACGGTTTTTTGGGGGGGTGGGTGGTGTCTGGAGCAAAAAAGGGGGTAGTTGGCCATTTTTTTAGTTATACTGGTACTTTTTGGTCAAAAATGGGTATAAATAGGGACAGGGTAAAAATCCCTCGGAAAATTTTGGGGGTTGGGAGGGGGGGCGGTGTTGAACAAGTAATCGGGGAGGTACTCCCCCCCCCCCAATTACAGGTATGGGCTTGGGGGCGGGGCATCCGCGCCCGTTATCCCTCGGGTGGACCTTCATCGGTCGCCGCTGTCTCGACACCCCGACACGTGTCATTTTAGTCGGTAATTTCGACGCGTTCAAATTGTTCCCCAATTAATCCCTTTCGGAAACGCCCCTTCCCACTGCCCTTGGCATGTCTTTATGCGTGCGCAAGCGCCTTGCGCACTTTTCAGGTGTCGAATCAGTGCGCTGCGTTGGTGGACGCTCGTCTGATCGTGCCCACGCTCAACTTTCCCGACCTCGCATTCGTGCGCAAGGAACCAGTCGACGAGCGACAGTTCATACCCGACGTCCGATTCATGGAGAAGGACCAATACGGGAAGTGCTGGGGGGGGGGGGCTCGTATTGGAAGACAGGCGCTGGACTTGACAGAAATTTGCTTACTATTTTCGTGTTCTGCACATAGCCGAAGACGACGTCGAACTACTGTTGCCCTCAAATTGGAGTTTATATTGTCGTTGTGTAACATTTACGGCTGTGCGATGGATGGTGAAGTGAATGCAATGTTTTGCGCCCTAGCTGTGGCCAGTCCCAAGCAGGGTTGCACAATTTAAAAAAAAAAGTTTTTTTTTAAAAAAAAATTTTTTTTTTTAAAAAAAAAAAAGAAGTTGGATTTTTTTTTTAAATTAAAAAAAAAAATTTCTCTGTTTTTGGGTAAAATTTAGCTTTTGAGTGGCAAAAAGGCGTTTAAATGGTGTTTAGATGGTACAATTAGTAGTTATTCATGCATAAACTTGCTTATTAGCACCAAAACCAAGCTCTTTTTGGGGTTCCCAACTGGTTCCCAACATAGTGCGATACCGTACACGACCATTTAGAGGCAGCGGCTTTGTCACCATCTACTTGTATTTTATTTTAACGATGACCACACCTGACACAGCAAAAATGCCGTTAACTGCAAAGCAGGGCGCGTCATCGGGTACGAAAATCACGTAAACGGAACTGTTAATCTGAATCACCTAATTTCGACTGAGGGGTTTAGCTGCTTACTAATCAGGTGATCTATAAACGTCTGAGATTCGACGTAATGGCGGAACGCGCTGGGGCTGAGCTCGACAATGGGCTGGGGGAGGGCGTTCCAAATTTTAGAGCAATAATAGAGGAAAGAGTTGGCAGTGGTTGCTTTTGATGGTTTGAGATCAATTTGGTGGGAGTGGCCGAGTCTACGGCTTCGGCGGGCTTCGACAAAGGGGAGGAGGGGAGAGAACAAACGATGGTTGCGAGAGTACAACAGGGAGTGGAAGAGACGCATTCGCCGAGAGAGGGCCAGCCTCCAAAGTGGGACAACGGTCGCGCCTATGAGGGTGGAGTAAGGGGACCGGTAGTCATTATTTAGCGTCCGGAGTATGAGGCGCTGGACTTTTTCGATATTCTGCTTACAGTAGGCTGCTCCTGGATACCAGACCTGCACTGCGTAGAGCAGCGCTGGCAGAATGCAGGCCTGGAAGACGCGCTGCAGGACGAAGCGGGGAGCGCGAGTGCGAAACTGCCGGCAGAGGGCCCCCACCGCCCTCTTGGCCTTGATCACCGCCTGCTCGCTGTGAGCAGCGAAGGAGAGACGCGAGTCCAGACGGACGCCGAGGTACGTATGCTCGCGCACCCATTCGAGCTGTTCACCAGCCAGCGTGAGAGGAGGCGGCGCTGCGCGCGGCTGGCCATAGCTCAGCAGCATCGCCTTGCACTTCGGCGGCTGGAAGCGCAGGTGGCACTGGCTAGAGACTGCGTCCTGGATCTTGTTGATGTCGCACTGGAGGTCGGCGTAGTCGGAGGTCTTTGGAGTTGGCTTGAAGAGAGCCAGGTCGTCGGCGAACAGGGCCAAGGCAGTACCACTGGAGAGGCGCACGTGCTGGACCCGGTTGATGTAGGCCACGAACAGCACGGGCCCCAGTACGCTCCCCTGTGGCACGCCAGACAAGGCTCCAAATCTGTCAGAGTGGTCGTCAGCAGCCGCCCGGACGCAGTAACTCCTGTCAGCCAGGTAGGCGCGCAGCCAGCTCAGAAGGTAATGGGGAACTCCAAACTCGGCGTCCAGGCAGCGCAGTATCTCGGAATGGATGCACGAGTCAAAGGCCTTGCGAATGTCAAAGAAGACGCACGTGACCTTCTGATGCTTGTCCACCAGGCTGCTCAACTGGTGGCAGACGTAGGCGAGGCAGTCCACGGTCCCACGGCCTTGCCGGAAACCAAATTGGCTGTCGGCAAGCAAAGGCTCGATGAAAGGTCGGAGCAACTGGAGAACGTGCATTTCCAGCTGCTTGGAGACGATGGGGAGTAGAGAGATGGGCCGATAGTCTGAGGGGGATGATGGTCTGCTGGTTTTGGGGACAGGGACCACAACTGCGTCCTTCCAGCAGCTGGGGACAACACCCTCGGCCATAGTGCGACCAAAGAGGGTGGCAAGGGAAGGGGCCAGTACTGCAGCGGTGTTCCTGAGGAGAATTGCAGGGATGTCGTCTGGACCAGTCGACTTGCGCGTCACCAGCTGGCTCAGGCCTCGCTCGACCATCACTGCGTTGAACGAGTTGGCCGGGGCAGCTTCTGGCACAAGCACCGGCCCCTCCACAGAGGTGCGATTCCACACGCTGTGGAACTGTTGGGCTAGCGCCTGGCTGGGACGGACGCCTGGCCCAAAGTAGATCTTATCCTTGACTTTCGCGCCTGTGAGCCGTCGATACGTTTGCCAGAACTGCTGGATGTTCGCGCAGTCGCCAAACGCCCTTTCGACATGGGTGCGCCTGGCCAGCACAATCTCCTTCTTCACCTGGCGGCGCAGCCGAGAAAAGACGGAGTAGAGAGCGGCATTGTTGTCACTGGCCTTCCACTCGCGCCACGCCACCGTTTTCCGCCTGAGCATGCGGGCAATGGCTGGCGTGTGCCAGGGTGGTTTGTTGGCCGCCTTCTTCCGAGGCCTGGAGTGGGGCACTGCCAGACGGACAGCCTGTTGGACACGCGCCGTCCACAAGACCGCTGCCTCTTCCACTGAGTGGGGTTGGACTGCAGCCTCGAGGAGCCGTGCTTCTGCGAGGCAGCGCCGTACAGAGCTCCAGTCGGCCTTGTTGTAGTTGGGCCTGGCCTGCCCTGGGTGCTGCTTGCCGTGGGTATAGTGGTGATGGCGGTGGTCGGCTGAGCAGTGGAGCTGCGCCGTCACGACAGCGTGGAACTTCTCAATTGGCGCGTACAGAGGAGCACCACATTGGATCGGAATGTCTCGCCCAGTAAACATCAGGTCGATAGTGCGTGCGCCATGGGTAGGCCCGCGCACTAGCTGCTGCAGCTGCAGCGAGTTCATGGCGGTCAGCAGAGGGCGACACTCCTCCAAGGCAGGATCCAGGTTGAAGTCACCGCCGACGAGCAAGCGCCGGTCATCCTGCATCGCCAGATAGTCCAATAGATTGCTGCAAAAGTCCTGGGCCGGTTCTCTTGGTGGGCGGTAGCAGCAGACGAGGCACAGCGGTCCCGCAGTCGTGGCCACTGTGAGACCGAGCACCTCAGAGGCGCAGTGCCCAGCAAGCTGCTGAGCGTGCAGGCGAGTCCGACAGTAGACTGCAATGCCACCACCATTTCGGGTGCGGTCGCGCCTGTACAGTGTGTAGCCATCGCAAACGAGCTCTTTGTCGTCAACCGTCTTGTCCAGTTTTGTTTCCTGGACCAGTAGCACGTCAACTCGAAAGGTAGCCAAGTGCGAGTGAACCAGGTCCAGCTTTGACAAGAGACTGTTAACATTGGCCGAGTGGACTGTAAGCTTTCCCAGCTGCCCGCCAGGTGTCGCCTGTGTAAACATGGCGAAAATCGATAGGAGCAGCAGCAGCAGCAGGCGGGACAAAATGGCGGACGAATTGAGGGAATGGGCACGTAGCTTTAGATATCCAGATAATTTATAGGAATTGTTGAGATATTTGAGAAGTTGAGATCCAGGGGATTCTGCTGAGATCAAAATTTTCCGTTGAGATCGGTAAAATACGGCAGATCTGGCCATTTATATTTTAGATATCGATTTTTCTCTTTTCCTTACGCATCCTTACGCAACAGGACAAGAAGAAATGCGCCTTACGTACGTGTATGTGTGTGTGTGTGTGTGTGTGTGTTTGTATGCTTCGAGTAAACTCGCGAACCGCTTGACATACGTGGACGCGCGATGGCTCGATCGAATGCTCGCGACCCCGAGATGGTCATGGGCAAGGTCGATTTTTGATATGCAAATTCTTACCATAGTTATGGCGCATTTTCAAAGTTTGCAGCACAGATTAACACTACCAAACGAATTGCACATGGATGAATTGCACATCAAAAGACTTGCCTCGACGTCACGAGTCATTTGCACATGCTCCCGCATAATTATGCAAATGAAAATTATGCAAATTATGCCAATTCACAATTTCGCAATTTCACCCACATGGGTGATGTTGCGTGGTCAGTTGACACCTGGCGGCAGCAGGTCACTGGTAAAAGTGCTCAAGTAGCTGGGCCAGATGCCCCCGTTTGGGGAGTGGGTGAAAGCCCCAACTACTTTTTGAAAAAAATACTGTAAGTGTGCTGCATTGTATCTTGCCTAATTGGAAAATGGAAAATGAACTGCGCATTGATGAATTGCATATCAAATGACTCGGCTAGACGTCACGAGCACTGTATGTGTGGCAATGCATGCACGCGCGCGCACATTGGCACGCACGCACGCACGCACGATATATATATATATATATATATACAGGGTGTTTTTTTTGTTTGACACAGTGAAAAATTTCAATAACTTTTTAACCGCTTTACCGATCCCAACCAAATTTTGAGCGATTATAGCCAACACCGGGCGACATGTTGTGCTAACGTTTCACGCTTCTCCGTTACTCCTACCATGAGATATACAACACCAACTAAAGGGTCGAATTTCCGCGACTATTCTGGTAAGAAGATACGATTACCTATGTTGCACGCATGCTTAAACAATCGTTCCCCTAGCACTCTAATATTCGAATTTTCAATGTGCAGTAGCATATTTCGTACCCTGTTCCAAAGTCGAATAGCGGAATTTAGGAAACAAACTGTTTTCCAATTTTCTGAAAATTCCGACAAACGAACGAGACGGATGCGGACTTGGTCAAATTTCGATAATGAATGAGACCCCAATGCTGAAAACAAATAAAATTGATGCCCAATGCAGCGTGGAATATGCATCAACTATGGGCTGTGCTTGGTTAACAAGAACATGAGCGTAATCACTCAGCAGTCTCAATTTTATGAGACGAAATTCGACCCCAAAGTTAATGTTGCGTATCTCATGGTAGGGGTACCGGAGAAATGTGAAACTTTGGCACGACATGTCGCCCGGTGTTTGCTATAAACGTTCAAAGTTTGGCGAAATTTGGTCAAGCGGTTAAAGAGTTATTCGTATTTTTTCCTGTGTCAAACAAAAAAAACACCCTGTATATATATTAAGGAAAAATTTGCAGGTGGCTGCAAAAAAAGGTGAATATGTGACGCTATTTTGTTAAAGTCCAGTTTGAAAAAGAGGGGTATTAATCAAGGCACGCCTCAAGCCACTTACGCTTTGCAGCTGATCAACTTCAGTTTGAACAAACCGTGTATAAAAACTGAACCAAACGCAGCAACACGTCACATATTTGGCATTTTTTTTGTGTTCGCGTGCATAGGAAGGTGCAGTGGCAATTATTAAGACCTACACACACTGCACTCACATATGCCGCATGACCGAATGCCACTTGGCTGTGAGACAGACAGGAAGGACCGCATGACCGAATGCCACTTGGTTGTGAGACAGACAGGAAGGACCCCATGATCTTGCACATGGAACACGATGCACGCACAGGCTCGCACGCACGCATGCACGCACGCAAGCACACACGTTCACGCACGCACAAGATGTAAAATGGTGCATGGCACTATGCAAACGTTGTAGTTCATTGGGTAAAATGCCAAAATAGGAATGACAAATGGAGCCAGTACAGTATGTATGCCTACACATCACTAACTGTGGTGACAACCCATATGTCACAAATGTTAGCAGGGTGCCGATTATTTATCGAGGAAGTTTGGCTGTGCCAGGTCCATGGTAATGGCCAATGGCAACGCATTGTCCGAGAGAGATGAGATGTGAAAGGGTTGCTGTTGCGTTTTGGCTGAATGAGGTGGCTCGCACAAAAAATGCCAAATATGTGACGTGTTGCTGCGTTTGGTTCAGTTTTTATACACGGTTTGTTCAAACTGAAGTTGATCAGCTGCAAAGCGTAAGTGGCTTGAGGCGTGCCTTGATTAATACCCCTCTTTTTCAAACTGGACTTTAACAAAATAGCGTCACATATTCACCTTTTTTTGCAGCCACCTGCAAATTTTTCCTTAATACAGTGTTTTTTCATAAGACAAGCATTGATACGCAAAACCTGTGCAGGCACGCACGCACGCTCGCACGCACGCACATACAGACATACAGCAGCAGACCAGAACGCACACATGCCCCAGCGTACCAAAAAAAGCAAATGTAGCGTGTCCAGTGGAATCCCTCAATCGCAGTAGGAGACACGCATCGTATAGAAACGCGCCAAAATCGGTTCAGATAATCAAAAGTTATAGGCGATCAAAAAATCCAAAATCCGCGCTGATACAGTGTACACCCAGGCAAAGAAGTGTGCCGCGCGTTACTTGCAACCGGTCCGACGGACATGCGCGTACGATGGCGCGATCGAAGCGTGTGAGCGTGTGTGTGCGTGCACGCGCATGCAGTTTTGCTATCGTGCTGCGCCATAGGCGGTACATTATGTGCGTGCGTGCGTGCGCTTGCAGTTGTGCTATATTGTTGCGTTTTAGCATAGTGATGTAAAGTATGAAAATGATCCCTATGACTAGGCGGTCAACTTTCGTGTTTTAACCGAAATGATCCGGCCTACCCACATCGAGTTGTTTGTGAAGCAGCCCATTTGAAGGTGTGCGTGCGTGCGTGCACATCTGCAGTGCCATATTGGTTCGTCGGAGCATAGCGATGTAAAGAATCAAAATGATCTACACGTGCAGGCGGTCAACTTTTGTGTTTTAGCCGAAGTGATCCGACGTACCCACATCGAGATATTGCGATTTTCCCAAAAGTGAAAATATTTTGGTGCGTCGGAGCGCATTGGTACTAAGGAATGAAATGTTCCCCACCAATCGGTGATCAACTTTATTATTGACCTCAAAGCCATCCGAGCTAACCACTCTGAAATATCGCCGATTTTTATTAATTTCCCAAGAGTGTAGACATATTGGTGCGTCTTGGATGACTAATTTTTTCAATGGGGTCTATTCCAGGTCATGGCGATCAACTTTCTCCATTATAGCGAAACTCTCAGATCAACGGTTGAAGCGCCTATAGAGGACAAACTTTTGCCCAAAAAAACGACTATGTCCGAGAAAAATCGTCAAAATGGACCATAGCTACACATTGCCACGGCCTAGAGCCGAATGCTTTGGGCGACAAGAATCCCATCATGAGCCGCCAACACCTGCGAAGTTTCATGCCGATCGAGAGTATCGTTCACGAATGGCGGTCCGAAAACCTGGCAGAGAACACGAAAAAAAAAAAAGGACGCGCTTTCGAAACATTTTTGGAACTATTGACCCCCTACAGTAAAACAAGGAAACGCGTTATGGCGCGTTCGATGCCCCAGAAGAAGGCGGTTCATTTGAGCCATAACGCGACGAAATCCGTTCAGGCAATCAAAAGTTATAGGCAATTGAAAATTCGAAAATGCGCACTGAACAAGTGGTCACATATTAGGGTTGTACGCTGACGCGTACACCCTATATATATATATATATATATATATATATATATATATACATATATATATATATATCTACATATATATGGATAGGTATGTATACATATATATGGATACATATATATATTATGTATTTACATGTATTGCATGCCTGCATGCATGTATATGCCTGCATGTATTTACATGCAGGCATGCACGCACAGGCTTATGTTGATAGGGGACAGCCACTCCGTGGACGTGCTCCCGCATAATTATGCGAATGTATACTGTAGGTGTGGTACAATGTATCCTGCCCACCATGGTGAATGCCAATCACGATTAACAGAGCAGCAGTGAATTTGACACCAGCAACTGTCAACGTGGTGAACGCCCATCACGATCAACCGAGCAGCAGTGAATTTGGCACTGTCAACTGTCAACACGCACGCACGCACACACGACGCACGTACACGCACGCACGCACGTACACGCATGCACGCACGTGCACGCACGCACGCTCGCTCGCACGCACGCACGCACGCACGCACGCACGCACGCACACACGCTCGCACAGAGGAGCACAGAATTTGGGCCAATTTCTGTCAACGGGGTGCACGCCCTCACGATCAACAGAGCAGCAGTGAATTTGGTGCCACCAACTGTCAATGGGGTGAACGCCCATCACGATCAACAGAGCAGCAGTGAATTTGGCGCCACCAACTGTCAACGGGGTGAACGCCCATCAGGATCAACAGAGCAGCAGTGAATTTGGTGCCAACAACTGTCAACGGGGTGAACGCCCATCACGATCAACAGAGCAGCAGTGAATTTGGTGCCAACAACTGTCAACGGGGTGAACGCCCATCACGATCAACAGAGCAGCAGTGAATTTGGTGCCAACAACTGTCAACGGGGTGAATGCCCATCGCGATCAACAGAGCAGCAGTAAATTTGGTGCAAGCAACGGTCAACAGAATGAATGCCCATCGTGATCAACAGAGCAGGAGTAAAGTTTGGCGCCACCAACAGTCAACAGGGTGAACGTCCATCGCGCACCTGCTTGCACAGCATGATCATGTCGACCATCATATGCAAAATCAGTTGCTTTATTCCTTAACATACACATGGCGGCCAAAGGCCGCGCGCGCCTCTAGTTTGACTAAAACGATGCTAAATACGCTTCTAAAGGCTTTAGGGAAGCACTAGTACTTGTGTTTGACACTCTAATAGGCTAAAAGTATCTTATAGTACAGGTATTTGGCGCCAATGATGGCTCCTAAGTCAATTAAAAAAAAAATTTTTTTTTAATTAAAAAAAAAAACTTGAAATTTTTTTTTTTATGCAACCCTGGTCCCAAGTCACGCCCCCCCCCCTCCACAGAATTTGCAGTTTTTTTATCCTTGCCCAAATGAATTTCCTATTTACAGCGACAGGCCAAGATAATGACAAAAGAGCCATTGCGTTGCGCTCCCACATAGTGTTGGGCTGAACTGGCTTTCGTTTTCGCAGTGCGTATGTATGTATGTAGTGTATGTATGTATGTATGTATGTATGTATGTATGTATGTATGTATGTATGTATGTATGTATGTATGTATGTATGTATGTATGTATGTATGACGGAAGCGTCTAACAACTGCCTTTTCGAAAGCCCCGCACTTATTTCATGCCAACGTTTATTACCGTAAATCCTCCAATAGTGCCCCGGAGCACTATCTACCGGGCCGATCCTCAGGATGGCAATGCCAATCAAATCATAGGGCAGGATTTCCGGGGGTAGTGCTTCAGCTGGGCCCATTGCATAACATATCCTATACCCCGGGGCACTATTGGCGGGAAGTTCTATTGGAGGACTTACGGTATCTATCTATCTATCTCTCTGCACTCCCGTCCAGGCAACGAGGTGCAGCGCGACGGCAGACCGTTGCCGGTCGAGTACCTGCTGGTGCAGGTGCCGGCGGCGGTGCGGCTCGAGGCGCGCTACACCTTCTACGTGGACCACTCCAAGGAACCCTTCCCCATCGAGAACCGAGAACTCCTGGGCCAGCTGCAGAACGGACGCGCCCTCGTCGACTACCTCGCCCAGTTTGGACTCGACGCCGTCAGGTGAGCACATCGCGATTCCACGAACCGTGCCTGCAACTTGGAGGGGAGGGGGGGGGCGACTGGTTATCCTGCCCCTCCTCCACCGCGAAGGTTTGGCCCTCCCCACCCCCATCCCCAAGTCACAATTCGGAACTCTCTCCTATGAGATGAAGTGAAAAAGGCGTTATTGTGTAGTGCTTTTGAGCGAGAATCGACCACGAAGTACCCTGCCCCATTTACAGCGATTCCCCCCCCCCCCTTCAAATAATGTGTCCCCCAGATTCAGAAGCTAATCCCCTCCCCCCCCCCGTATGCAAAACCCGGTTACAGGTAGGTATATGGGTACGAATTACGAACGGGTGCACGGTACGGACGCGCTAACACGCGCCGCAATTCCCCCTATAAGCTGCTTCGTTCCAGAGGCGAGCAGCTGTTCGACTTCCACCTGCTGCTGTACCTGCTCGAGAACGACCTCTTCAAGTTCGACCTGACGGACCTTAAGGCCTTTCTCAGGTCCATGGCGAGAGAGGAGCCCGACGAGGCGATGCAGCAGCTCCTCTCCAGCGAGCAGTGGAACCACTTCGCCGCCATCGTGCGCGCCCACTCCGCCTAAGGCCGCGATTTAAATTGGCGCGCTTTTGCGTGTTTTCTTTTCTTTGATTGTATTGTGTTGGCCTCGCGAAAACTGGTGAAAGCAAGGGGAGAAGTAGTGCAGCGGTGTATAAGATACTGGAATCTGGAAAATAGATGAGGTTCTGTAGAGGCGTACTTTGTGATTGGAAGCTTGTAGGAAGTGGTTTGGAAAACTGAACATGTAAACCACCGATTCGTTGTGGTGCGCTGCGCCCGTAACGATTTCAACAGGCGACAGTGATTAATCGAACTTGATGCGCTAACCGTTCATTGGTTTGAATGATTTCTTTTTGGTAACAGCGGCGCTCTCAAATTGCGCAAAAAAAACGTGTTAAAAAGGCTTACTGTATGAAGTTGTCTTTGCCGATTACGGTTGCGCGTAAAGTCGAACGTGTCACATTTGTTATTTCCAAAATAAGTTGTGGTAAATCCTCGAAAAATGCCTTTGAATCGCTGGAGGCTGCTGAATTCGCGACGGAATTTGCTGTTTTTGAGGGCGGCAGCGCCCCAATGTCGATTTATTCGGCTCAGCGCGGCAAAATGCGCGGAACTGCGCGAAATCGACAAGGTTTTGATCGCGAACCGCGGCGAAATCGCCTGTCGGGTGATGAAAACCGCCCGAAAGATGGGAATTAAAACGGTGGCGGTGTACAGCGAGGCCGACAGAGACGCGGCGCACGTATCTATGGCGGACGAAGCCTGTTTTATTGGTGAGGAGGAAGAGGATTAGGAATCAGGATCATAGGTGTAGATTGGTCCAAAAGCCAGGGGGGGGGGTCTCTGGGTGTTTTGAGGGGGAGGGGTCTCCCGCCATCCTGCCGGGATCGGAAATTTTGGTGGGGGGGTGGTCGAAGTAGAAAATTTCGCACCAAAATAGCGCGTAAATCGGTGCTTTTTGGTCCAAAATGTGACAAAACAATGCTTAAATAGCACTTTTTAAGCGATTTTGGGTAACACTACAGTGAAAATGAAACAAAAACACGCATCTTTACCCATTTTTTTTTAATTTTGAGAGAGGGTTTCCCGCAAGTCATCTGGGATGGCGATGGCCAGGGGGGGCCTCTCTCCCGCAAAAAAGCGGGATGGCTATAGCCAGGGGGAGGGTGAACCCACCCTAGACCCCCCCTGAGCCCACCTATGATCAGGATTAGGATTAGGTCGGAATTTGGCTGCGTGTCTGAAATTGTACGTGCGTGCGTGCGTGCCTGCTTAGACGGTAAAACTGCCAAATAACTCTATGAATAGCCTATGTAACCCACTTTTGACAAAAAGTCCCTATTTAGACACTATTTCGGTACATTTTCCCTTCTCACACACCCTCCCCCAGGCTCTCACTTCAAATCGCTTACCCAGTAACCCCCCCCCCCCAAGAATGGTCTGCGATGCGACCCCCCCGCGTCAAAAAAATCCGGTTACATGTATACGTGCAAAGCCGTCACCGCAGTACTAGTCTTGTTTTGTTTGTTGGTTCCTCACGCATGCATTGACAACTCTCATCTCATTTGTCCCTCCTCAGGCGCCGCCCCCTCTTCCGAGAGCTACCTCAACGCCGACCGAATTCTGGCGGCAGCGCAGTTGACAGGGGCGGACGCGGTGCACCCCGGCTACGGGTTCCTCTCCGAGAACGCCCAGTTCGCGGAGAGGTGCGCCGAGAGGGGCGTGGCCTTTGTGGGCCCGCCCCCTCAGGCCATCAGGGACATGGGCATCAAGAGTCGCGCCAAGGAGATCATGGAGGCCGCTGGCGTTCCGGTCGTTCAGGGCTACCATGGACAGGAGCAGTCGGAGGAGGGGTAGGCGGAGCAGTACGAGTGCGTGCGTGCGTGTCCGGCTGTGCGCGTGCTCTGCTCTCCCTCACCTCTAGTAATTTGGACTTGGCGGACGACTTTCTGATGAGAGACAAAGCGGTACTCGCACGCCCTAAAAATGCACCGAAGATGCACGACTTTGGCTCCAGGCCCTAAATGCGTCTGGACATTCCATCCCCCCAGGGCCTTCATTTCCCAGGTTTCGAATGATCCTCAACGCATTTTCATCGCAAAATTGTCATTTGTCATCCTCCCAGCATCCGAAAAATCGAGGCCAATCCGATTCACCCCCTCTCTTCTCTGAGAAATCGTGGATCCGCCCAACTTCCATAATCCACAAGTTCGGTCACGCGGCTCGCAGCAGCTCCAGTCCTGTGCTGCCGTTGGGTGGGAGGGGGGCTCTTCCATTCTGCTCTGCTGTCACCCTTTCCCTCCAACATTTCCTATACCATGCCACCCCCAGGCCTGTCCTCAGCAGACCACCCACCGAGCACCTATGCATGCTTGTTCAGTCTGCGGCGCGTCAGCGCTTGTGACATCGGCTACCCCGTGATGCTGAAGGCGGTGTACGGGGGCGGCGGCAAGGGCATGCGCATCTGTGTCGACGACGCGGCCTTCGCCGACGCGCTCGAGGCCGCCAAGAGGGAGGCGCTGAAGGCGTTTGGAAATGCGGAGATGATGGTCGAAAAGTTCGTGCCCAATCCCAGGCACGTGGAGGTCCAGGTGCGTGCACTACAACACACAGTAAATACCGCATCTGTATACTACACACTAGACGGTGCACATACCTGTTACTGGGTGTTGCCCCTCCCCCACTTTGTTCCAACACCCACCCAGCCAACCCGTTCCCCGAATTTTCCCAAGGGATTTTCACTCTGTCTAAAACGATAAAAGTGAGCAAATGTTGGTGTATTTCAGTGATTTTCAGTGTTATATGACCATAAAACAGCTAAATAACACTGTTTAGACGCTGTTTATACCCATTTTTGACAAAAAACAGTATAACTCCAAGAATGGCTATCTACCCCTTACTTTTTGCCCCCCCCCCAGAATTCGGCCATTTGCCCGCGGCCCCCCCCCCCCACTGTGCCAGACCCGGTTACAGGTATAACGGTGCACCCATTCTGTGGCAGCACTGCTGTTTGCCAGTTGTCAAAGCTTAAAATGTTTGCTGTAACTTGGTTTTCAGTCTGGCAGTCAATATTCCACAGTAGACACTAGACAGGCCAAGCATATGATGATAGAATGATGTCATCGATTTCTCATACACCAGTTTTTTGACGGTGGTCTCAAGTAAATGTATTCGTTGTAACATTTTTTGTCATAATCGTCGTTAGGTGTGCACATGTCACATGTGCCTCCAAGGTGCGGGCTTGTGTCAAGTGCTGTTTTCTCTGTACTTTTGTTAGTTCCCATTACATTGCATGACATGTACCTTTTTTCTGTCTGTTTATCGATCAAACCGATATTTTCCATTCGTTTTTTTTTAATTTGAGGTGTTTGGCGACACGCTGGGCAACTATGTCTATTTGTTCGAGCGCGACTGCAGTGTCCAAAGGAGGCACCAAAAGATTATTGAAGAGGCGCCAGCGCCAGGCATTTTGGTGGGCCGATTTGCATATTGTGCGTGTGGCGCGCTCATCGCGTGTGTGTCTGGCTGGTCAAAAGCTTTAAAATTTTGCTTTGTGATAAGACGCATTATGTCGGAGATACAATGCTGATTTGAAGTTTCGACGGGCCATTTGCACTTGAATCGGAGCACTTACGCGTCCTAGAAATGTTGCTACCTATGTGCGTTGCGGTGATAAAGAGTGCAAATGTGTTGAAGCTTTAAATTGCAAATTTAAGTATTTTAATTCAGCCCGAAACGCGGGTATTCCTTGGCGAGGCGGCCGTTAAAGCGGCGAAGGCTGTCAACTACGTTGGCGCCGGCACCGTCGAGTTTATCATGGACGAGCAACAGAAATTCTATTTTATGGAAATGAACACCAGGCTGCAGGTTTCGATTTATTTTTTTTTAAGCGGGCTGGCGCATTTATTCCGGTGACGCTATTGTATAGACACTCGCCTTACTGAACAGCTGTTGTTGTTGTTGTTGTTGTTGGATTTGGGGCGACGCTAGGAGGCCGTCAATGGCCCATTTAGCCTACCCATCTCCATGACGCCTTCCCGTCTACAGCCGTATAATTAGCGGAAGACTTTCGGAAGAACGCCATCTGTAATCTAGGGCAGCGAGGGCACGAGAAAATCCATGGAAAGGGTTACTGAACAGCACTGACTAAATTGAGCTAGTCCGAGTGAAACATTTTCCATAGGCCCTTGCGCCTCATAATCGCGGGGTCGGTGGTTCGACTCCCACCACTGCATCTACTTTTTTCTCATCTTTTGCCGCTTTTGCTCTTAGGTGGAGCACCCGGTGACGGAGTTGGTGACCGGTCTGGACCTGGTCGAGTGGCAGCTGCGCGTGGCGCGGGGCGAACCGTTGCCGATCGCTGATCAGAATTTGATCCGTCTCCGAAGGGGTCACGCGTTCGAGGCTCGAATTTATGCGGAGGACCCCTTCAAAGGCTTTATGCCGGGCGCGGGCACGCTCTACTACCTGCGCTTCCCCAAGGAGAAGGGCGACACCTATGCGCGGCGGAATTTGGAAAACGACGAAAGTTTGAAAAATGTGGAAAATTTCGAAAATGTCGTGAGAGTGGACGCCGCCGTGAGACAAGGCGACGAGGTGACCGTCCACTACGATCCCATGATCGCGAAGGTGAGCGAAGTTTTTTCTCGCATTTTTCTAGATTTAAATTAGTGAAAGGGGGGCATTAAACGATTTTTTTTCGATCTGAGAGGGAGTGGTGGGCTGGCTCGGCCTTCTAAAGCGCTCCAATTCAAGGGAGAGAGAGTGAGACCCTGCCTCTCCTACTCCCCCCAACTAGGATTTCTTATTTTGCAGTGCTTTGTGTAGAACTTTTTTTGGCTGCTATGCCTTCCGTTTTGGGGGGGACAAACCAATTGTGGTTCACAAAAGAATAGTTTTAGCTTGGAAATGTTTTGCGTATGCTATGTATAGAACACGTACAGCGGTTACTGTGCTGCTGCTCTGCTCCCTCTACTAACTAATCACATCACAGCTAATTTGCAAGCTAACGTGTGCATTTGTAAACGACTAATCTTTTCTGCTCTTGTTGTTTCGACGAGTCTCTGTTAAAGAGATGTATCGTCGCTTTGTTACAGCTGATCGTGTTCGGGCGGGACCGCAGAGCGGCGGCGGCGCTGCTCCGCGACTCGCTCCAAAGCACCCAGATTGTCGGCCTAAAGACCAATATCGAATTCATGCGTCGCATTCTGAAGAATGAGAAGTTCCTCCAAGGATTGGTCTATACGGACTTTATTCGAGACAACCAAGAGGAGCTCCTTAGCGCTTCACAGGTTCGCGTGCGCGCGCTCGCGTACGCACGCACGGGCACGCACGCATGCACGCACGCACTGGCACATAGCACGCACGCACGCACCGGCACGCACTGGCACACAGCACGCACGCACTCACCGGCACGCACGCACGCACGCAGTGTTGCAGAGCGTGGCGCCCTCTCTGGAGGCTGAGTTGTTGGGTGAGGCGGCGGTGTGCGAGCTGATGCGCCGCTACGCGTCGACGTTCGCCGCGTCGGCCTTCGAGCCCAGCGACCCCTTCAGCGCGCTCAACTCATTCCGACTGAACATGGAACTGGAGGAGAGGGTGCTCCTAGACGATGCCGACGGCAACCCCCTCGCGGACGTGCGCGTAAAACACCTCAAGTCAGTCTGCGAGCATGCATACACATACATAGTTGAGGAAAACTTGTCCCCCCCCCCTTCCCAGATTTGTCTAAAGTGTTCTGAACTTCTTCAGACTGATACAAATGCAGGTATGTGCGTCCTTTTCAGTGTTTTGTTTAGGGCTTTACACCAAAATAGAGGTTTTTAGTTAGACCATGTTCAGTCCGTTTTTTTGACCCTAAAGTGCCTCTGTACGCAGTGTTTTGGTGCACACATTTTTCGGTGTGGAGCGTATCTTAACCCCCACTCATTCCCCCACATACGTTAAATTGGTTTACATTCGTTTTTTTGTTGAGAATTCAGTTGTATACGTCCATTTTTTTATTGTTTCATCCTTTTTCCTTCAGATCGGGCGGCTTCCTCATCAAGGTGTCGGGTAGGCCGCACTTGCACTTGATCGCAGAGATCGTGCCTCATCAGGAGAACGCCCACTCGAATAGTAGCCCATGGGAGGCGGCGGTCGAGGCGCCCCCGCCCTCCCATCCCTCCAGCTCCTTCCACTGCCTCTTTGAGAGCAACGGAAGAAGGGTACGGTAGCTTAGTTTTTGTTTTGTTGCAAGGAACGATGGAAAATGTGTCCATTTATTAGCTTTGAGTAGCCCAAATTGACATTGCAAAATTCCCACCACTTGGGTCCGTATTCAGGTCAAGGTCAAGGCGGTGTTCAATTCGGGCTCGCCCGATCAGATCACGCTGATCAGCGATCGGGCCGACATGGGCCCCATCGATTTCTTCGTCAGGCCACCCAAATGGCGCCTGGAGGGTGCGAAGGGGGCCTCGACAGGCGCGGACAGGGGGGCGCCCAAGGCACCCATGCCAGGGGTCATAGAAAAGATCTTCGTGAGGCCCGGTCAGGCGGTCAAGGAGAACGACAACCTACTGGTGATGGTCGCTATGAAGATGGAGTACTCTGTGAGGTGAGGGTAGATCGAGTGCGTGCGTGCGTGCGTGCTTGCTTGTCATTGCATACAAAATTAGCGGATAGGGAGAATGCAAAAAGCAACAAAAAAAAAACAACTTCAGAGCGGCTCGCGCGGGCAAAGTGGCCGAGGTTCTGTGCTCGGAAGGGGCGCACGTAGCCAAGGGAGACATCTTGGTGCGATTTGACGAGTGACTAAAGCGGTGACATAATGACCTGTGCTAGTTCGGAGTCGAAGGCCAAGATAGAGAGGACAAGGTTGCTATACGAACAGCGTCTACGTGCACACGCACACACTCGTATAAATTTGTATCACAGTGGATTTGTGCGAACCTACCCACCCCGCTCCCTTCCCCACAGGTTACATGATGGGGTACATGTCCGCAATGGAACAAACAATTTGGCACCAAAAGGGGGTCTATATGGGTACTTTGTCGTCGAAATGGGGTCTAAATTATACCTGGAACCGGGTCTGGAAGAGTGGGGGGAGGAGGTAAATGGCCGAAATCTGGGGGGGGGGGGTGTCTGGCATAGGTGCAGATTGGGTCAAAAGCCGGGGGGGTGGTTGGGGGTTTCGAGGGGGAGGAGGGGTCACCCGCTATCCCGCCGGGAACGAAAATTTTGGAGGAGGGGTGGTCGAAGTGGAAGATTTCGCACCAAAATAGCGAATAAATCGGTGTTTTTTGTTCGAAAATGTGTCAAAAAAATGCCTAAATAGCCCTTTGTAAGCGTTTTTGCGTCACACTACGCTGAAACGGAAGCAAAATCACGCATCTTTAGCCAATTTTTTTTCGATATTGGCGATGCCGGACGCTCCCGCAAAAATGTGGGATGGCCTTGGCCAGGGGGCTGACTCCACCCCCCCCCCCCTACACTCCCCTGAGCCCACCTATGGTGTCTGGAGCAAAACGTGGGGGTAGCGGGCCATTTTTTTTAGTTATCGTGGGACTTTTTGGTTAAAAAATTGGTACAAATAGGGTCTAAACAGTGTTATTTAGCTGTTTTATGGTCATATAACACTGAAGACCACTGAAATACACCAACATTTACTCACTTTTATCGTTTTAGACAGAGTGAAAATCTCTTGGAAAAATTCTGGGAAGGTTGGGGGGTTGGGTGGGTGTTGAAAAAATACTGGGGGGACCCCCCCCCCAGTTACAGGCATACATGTAACTTGGGCCCCCGAAAAGCCGAAAAGCCGAACGCCAGCCGAAATTTTACCCCTACCCCCCCCCCAGAATTTTCCTGAAGTTTTCCAACTTGTCTACAATTGTACAAAGTAGTGTACTTTTTGCCTTTTTCAGTGTATTTCGGCATTAAAACAGCTACATAACGCTATTTATGGCCTATTTTAACGCATTTTTGACTGAAAAGTGTAGACCCTACTTTGGCACATTTTTTCTTTTTGGGGACCCCCTCTCTCTTGAAATCTGCGTACCCCCCCCACGCCCCCCCCCCAGGTCTCTCAGACCACCCACCCCACTTCAAAAACCCAGTTTCATGTATGGTTACAGGTACGGTCTAAACTCTAAATAGCGCTATTTCGGTGTTTTATGGTCAACACAGAAGTGGATGCAAATACACTCACTTCTATCTTCATCTTACTTAGACAGGTTGACTTGACTTAAAAAAGCCTTTAGAAGAATTCTGGGGATATCCGAATGGGTTCGACGTACCAAAATTTTTTGACGATGGCAACAATGAGAACAATACACTGCGCACAAATCATTTGCAATACAGTCAACAATATGTTGGTGGAGTAGCAAACAGCAGCAATTGGATCAAAATACGCCGTTACACCGTCCGATACTTGCCCACAGACGCCTATTTGATGGTCCAATCCGATTCTACAACAGACACCTAACGAACAGTGATTTTGATTAACTTCCACGCCCAGCTGGGTTAGGCCGAATAGAGTGAGAGGGGGGGGGGGGTTCCCAGACGTCAAATAGAATGTCCAGAATGGAGAAAACTTTGCGCTAATATGTCGTCTAAATAGCGCTATTTTGATAGCGCTATCTATGGTCCAATCGCGAAAGAGCCAGCTTCACTCACACTTGCCGTTCGAGACAGGTTGAAAAGCATTAGAAATGCGGGGAGTTGACCTCCTTTTTTTTGGAGGGGGGGGGGAATCCCCGCACCCTTCAGTTACACGTATTCCCTCCCCCTCTCTAAACAGGCCAGTGGCAGTACACACCACATCGGAATAGTGTTAGAGTAGTATGTTCACTTGCTGCGCAGCTGCGGCAGCTTGTTCACCCATAGCCAGTCGACAATGCTGGTCCAGAAGTTGCTGTCGTGATAGAGGTAGGTCATGGAGTTCTGCAGAGACACCTGCAGCACGCCCTGGTGCCAGGTGAACATCCACAGCACCACGCCCCACACGGACGCCGCGAACAGCTTGAAGACTGGCCAGCTCGGCTCCCCTATCACTCCCCTGTCCACCGACAGCCGAGCGAAACCCACCAGGATCCGAGACAACAGGTACATGTTGATCTGAAGGAAGTGATTTTTGGGTGCGGAGAAATTTTGTAGTCTGTGCACGATGGACCAAAGCTGGGGTGGGGATGACCTGTACATACACCCTACCCCTTAAAGCGTGACTCCCCACCTTTTTGTAAACGGCTTTGACTCCCTGGGAGTCACGGTCAAAAAACTAGTGAAGAAAATTTGCACTAGTCAACATTGCCCAACACTATTCATCGTAAAAAATGGATTAGTGAAGTTTGTTCGACCGTGACCCCCAAATGACTCCCCTATGACTGCCTTTTTTTAAAATACTGATCAAGGACTTGAAATACTAGTTTTATGTTTCTTTCCCTTAACCTCCCCTTAACCTGCGTAAGGGAGTTTACTGATTGGTGAAACACGCCATTTTGGTGCCCTAGTCTAGTGAAAAAAATTGCATAATTTTAGGAATGCTGCATTAAAGATGGCGAAGATTGGCTAAGAGCACGACTCACTAGTGATACTTACTTTTTTTGTGTTTTCCGAGCATTCAGTGTCGTGGTGTGGGAAACGAGGACATTATGGAAATCGATACGTTACGTTGGTAAGGCCAAACTGCGATTCATTGAACGATGCACTGTGATTGCGTACAACACTTGGCAAGGTGGAGAATCACTAGAGTCCAGCTTCCATCATGCAAGTTTGCTGACGCACAAGCCCACACCACCACCACAAACATCGTGAGCATGCAACACATGAATTGTTGGATCACTAGTCACTTTAGCCATTAAATTGTACCCTGCATTAGTCATAGCACGTAAAATAGGGTTGGTTTGGTGAAAGACGAATGAATTATCACTTCATTAGTATTTTTGTCGCTGTCGTGTCTTCTGTCGATCAGCCATGCTTGGGTCGTCGAAGAGGTAGCTGTCGCTTTCGTGGAACCGTGCAAAGCAGCCACCACTGATGCAAAGGGCCACTCCACAGAGTCGACAGAAGGTGTTCGTGTGCACCCTTTGCATGTGACCCTGGCACTCTTGGCGTTTCTAAACCAGTGAAAACTGTTTGAGACAGACACACAAAGTCGGTTCAGTACCTGTCCTCTGATCGGTAGATGCTTCAGCTGTGCCGTGGAAAGCAGACGAATCTCCTTCACCTCGCTCACTGATTTCTGGTTTGGTGCGAAGTTTGAGTGGCTTGGTCGGTTGCTGGCTAAGGCTTTCAAATCAGTTGTTGGGCTTTCTGACTTCAGCCGTGTGCCAAATGCCAACAGACTTTCAGCCAGTTCTTCCTTGGCTGCAGCATTAGTAGCCGTGCTGCTTGAAAATTCTTTGTAGAGAATGAATGAATTTGCTGTGAACCAGTCAAGAGATTGCAGAAAAGTGCGGCACTGTTACGGCCTTACTGTTACGGCTGCACGGCCTTACTGCACGGCCTTACTGTTACGAATTGCTTACACACAGCATTCTTGGTGCCTTTGGACGCATCTGTTTCTTCGGAACATGGATGGCATTCACTAATCTGTCATTTGAAGTTAAAGCACAGAACTGGTGTTGCTAGCAGTTGCTATTGTATAGCTGCAATGCTTATCACGTCTTCACAAGACTAGTGAAGGTGGTACTCACTAACCTTGGACTGTCAACACCAGTTCACGTGTCTCAACAAGTGATCATAAGCAACAAGCAGGCGCAAATGCATATGGTCAAAGTCACAGGCTATCACTAGTACGGCACATGGTCACTAGTACTGGCTCATGATTATTTTGAAGCAGTTTTGCAACAACTGTTGGCAGCCTATTGTGGCATTGACTTGTCCCACATGTTCCATCCATGGCAGGGCCTCGAGACACCCACATGCAGTCCCTGATCGGGAATTACCAATAAATTGAATTAGATCACCAGTAAAAAACATGTTCTAAAAAAAACTACTTCTGCTGTTATCCAGTGAGCAAAGCTCGTTTCTTGGTGAAAATTTCATTAACTTCCCTTACGTAGGTTAAGGGGAAAGTTAAGGTTTTGTAGTTAAGGGCGTTTTTAACTAATCTTAAAAATTTTGAAAACTAGTGAGTGTCTTCACTCGTATTTGATTTCTTTGTCACTAGTGTAAAAATGCCAATACAAGTGATAATTTTTTTCACTAATCAGCGGTTCCTTGCGAGGGAGTCACGGAGGGAGTCACGAAAAAAAAGGAGTCACGCTTTAAGGGCTACCCAGTTACACCTATGAGAAGGAGGGTAACGGGGGAAATCGGCACTGTTGATGAACTTCACTCAATATACGTTGCAAATACACTGCAAAGTACACTGTAAAAACACGAGTTTCATCTCATAGGAAAAACTTGCAAAAATCGTGGGAAGTGCGGTTAACGCGAGGCGTCGCGGAAAGAACTTGGAGGGTTTTCTTTGCGGGGGGGGGGGGGGGGCCAACAGCCGTGGGGAGAGAAGACCCCCCCCCCAACCCATTTCAGATTGCGACGGTAAGACCCAGCACTGTCATGGTGCGCACCTGCATGTTGACGCCGTTGTAGTCACCGAATACCCAGCCTCCGACGACGAATGCGACGAGTAAAGAGTGCCACTGGCTCGCTCCGCCCTCCAGCCGAGCCAATAAACCGGTCAAGAGTTTGTAGCAGCCCACGAAAGACGCCAAATTCACCGAATGCGTTCTCGTCGCGCGCAGTATGGCCAGCAGTTTGTGAAGGAGTCTGCAGTTTGCTTGCAAGTTTGTTTTTAGATCGGGAAACAGTAAACTTTAGCTCGCTCGGGGGGGGGGGGGGAGGCATGCCTGCAGCAGGAAAATAGTTCTGACGATATTTCGTTTTGGTTTGGTGGAGGGCAAATAGGCAGGGGGGGGAGATTTTGCATGAACAAACATGTCGATTTTTTGTGGAAGGGTGGCGGAGGGGGTTACCCAAACAATACATTAGGCTTTGTCTTACTATAGCTGGGTTCAGTTGAGCAAAACGATTTGCCTGCTTATATATGCAATACTGACTGGAACCAAAAACGATCATTGCAGGACTACAAAGGTGAAAAAGGCAACGTACGTGCCATTTCCAAAAAGAAAGGTCATGACGAGAGCATGGGGCGCTCTGATGCGCACACCGTAGCTGAAATTCAAACGGTTAAAATTGTTTTAATGAAGAAAATCAGTTTTTTTCAATTACGTCATCAAACAAATAGGCGAGTTTGGCACAAGCGCAAACAACAAAATGCCATTCAATGCAATTTGGTATGTTTATTGTGGTACTTATAATACACATGGTACATTAACTTGCGACGTGCAATGAAATACACGCGTGATATTCATACCTGTAACCGGGCCAGAGCTAGTAGGGGGGGGGGGGGAGTGGAAGATTTGAGGGGTGGCTGGAGCAAAAAGTGGAGGGTAGCAGGCAATTTTGCGTTACTGATACTGTTACTTTTTGCTCAAAAAAAAATTAGTAAAATAGGATCTAAATAGGGTTACATTGTATTTGGCTGTTTCATTGTCGTATAACACAAAAACACAACATTTACTCACTTTTATCATTTTAGACAGGGTGAAAATCCCTTGGGAAAATTCTGGGGGGTTGGTGGGGGAGGGGTTGGAAAAAGTGGTCCCCAAAGCCACCCCGCCCAGCTACAGGTATTCTGATATCCTATTAACAGCGACTTACACGAATCCATTTCTCAAGCCTTTGAGAGCTGCCAGCACAAAGTTGCCTTTATTCGCGCTCAAAAATGCGCTTAGTAATTCAACGCTGTTAGTAGACATTTTCTCAATTGAATACCGTAGCTTCTCTTTTGTTTGTTTTCAGTAGGCCCTTTTCCAGAATATTTTCTGTAAATATCTTGTGAATAAAGGCTTATATACCAGCACCCAGAACTATAGGCACCTTAGTGCACAGGGCTAACGTATGCTTGTGTTACAAAGTTCAGCGCCTAGCTAAAAACGCTTGTCAGTTTATCAGCTTTCCCTGCGCTACCGTAGTCAAAACTCGAACAAATACTCCGCGTTTATTCGAAAGCATACGGTAGCAGGGCAAAGTCACCGCAACAAACATCCTGTATTGACCGACATACACACACTACACGCTTCTTGGGTGCAAGCGCACTGACAGGCCACGAAAATTCCGATACAAGTCACACCTATCATTGGCGACAGCCCATACCTGCAACCTGAATGGGAGGGAGAGGTCCCCAGCCGAAGCCAAAAGTTGGGCGGGGGGGGGGGGTAGTAGATGTCCAGACAATAGAAAAATTGCACCAAATAATTTTGGCCAAAGTAGCGTCCAAACAGCGTTATGTTGCTGTGTTATAGTGAAAATACTGAGAAATATTCGCAAACACTCAAATTTATCATTTTCTACAGGTCTAAAACGCCCAGATCCAATTTCCCGGTCGCAGATTCTAGCCGAGAATTGTCGTTCCGCCCCAAGAGTCGCAGAGAGGCTGCTTACTTTCAGCTGCATGCAGGACTGCTCCAATTTGCATACCGTACACTAAACGGTAGCAGGGACAATCAGTTGGCAAAGTCGCCGACGGTGTAGTTGAAGTGTCCGATGCCGACGGAACCGCCCTCGGTCGCGAGACGCGCGTTCGTCCGGTCCCACCACATGCGCTCGCCCGTCAGGCACGACAGGTCCGAAGGCTCCTGCAGCAAACACCATGCGTGCGTGCAGGTGAGTGCGTGCCAGTGCGTGCGTGCCGGTGGAGTGTGTGTGTGTGTGTGTGCGTGTGTGTGTGTGTGTGCGTGTGTGTGTGTGCGTGCGTGTGTGTGTGTGTGCGTGTGTGTGTGTGTGTGCGTGTGTGTGTGTGTGTGGGCGTGCCAGTCCGTGCGCGCCGGTGCGTGCGTGCGTGCCGTTGACAGTATCAAGCACAAACGCGCCTTCTTCTTGAAGTGGACCCTCATCATCAAGAGCGAGCCGAGGTAGATGATCGCTATTGCGAAGAATACCGTGCGCGGAGTCCAGCTGCAAAAACGAGGCGTTTTCATCAATTAATTTCAACCAGATAATTCCAAAAAAAGGAAATGAACGAACCGGAAGGTCTCGACTTCGGTCATGTCGGCCGCGTACCAGCGGAACATGGCGGGGTCCATCTAAAATAACTCAATATTAACTTATTAAGTTCAGTTTTCATATTTTTATTTTCAAATTGTTGCTCACGATTACTCCTTCGCGGTAGGAGATGGCGAGGGGGTCGTACTCGCGTCTGAGGTACTCCTTCTTCAGGATTTCCTTCATGCGGTTGCGCTCCAAGACCGCCCTCTTCTCGGCCATCGTCAGCCCGTATTCCTCGCCCAGCTTGAACTCCATCTTGCCGTGCTGCTCGAAGTAGTTGAGCACCGTGTCCCGAAACGGCGTCGCGCCCTCCACGTCGGGCGGCGGGTTGCGCTTGATCAGGCGCAGCTTGTTCAGCTTCAGCGCCGCCGCCGTCACGCGCATCTTCAGCGAACAAAAAAAAACTTTCGGCCCTTTTGCTATTCCCGCTGTACTAGTTGTTCACTTACACCTATTTGGGCTGAATGGAGGGTGGGGTTATTTGACGGAACGGAACGGAACGGAATGGGCCGGGAATATCCATTCGGGGGTGGCAGGGGTGGCGTGGAGAATTAATAATGTACGGGGTGGCCCATTTATCTATCCGGAGTTTTTATCGCTTAGTTGTAACTTTGTGTTTACTGAGCAATACGGAACAAAATTTGTACACGATACAGGTACAGGCTCAAAGTTTTTGTGTGCCGAATTTCAAGAAGATCTAATGTTGGCATCGCTGGTTATGCACTTCAACGTGACCTCCGTTTTCGATCACGTAACATCCACGTTGGTCTGGTGTGACTGGCATTAGTGCTGCGTCTTCTGGCGTATTTTGGCAATGATTCTGTCAAATACGTCTACAGGGCGCTGCTTCGGCTCGGCAATGCTTACAAACATTAGGGGGGGTTTGGGGGGGGGTGTTTGGGGTTTTTGGTTTTGGGTTTTGTTTGTTTGTGGGGGTGGGGGCCGGGGGGGGGGGGGGGGGGGGGGTGGGGGGGTTTCTTTGGGTTTTTTTTTGTTTTTGGGGGGGGCGGGGGGGGTGTGGGGGGGGGGGGGGGTTTGGGGGGGGGGGGTTTTTTTTTTTTTTTTTTGGGGGGGGGGGGGGAGGAGGGCGTTGGTGTTAGCCTTTTATAACCTTTATAAACCTTTTATACATTATAAATTCTCCACGCCACCCCTGCCACCCCCGAATGGATATTCCCGGCCCATTCCGTTCCGTTCCGTTCCGTCAAATAACCCCACCCCTGAATGGATCTTTATTCGGACGCTACGGTACTAGCGAAAATGTATGCGTTGTGTGCCGGGAAAAGCTAAACCATTGTACCATTGTACAATTGTACAGACCTATTTTCTTAGGCTTGCGCCTCGCTTAGGCTTAGGCTTAGGCTTTGCTTAGGCTTAGGCTCATGCCTCGCGTAGGCTTAGGCATATGCATTGCTTAGGCTTGGGCTTAGGCATTTCTTAGGCTTATGGACAACCGTACAATGGTTTGCTAACACTACAGCTGCCCAAAAGGTAAGATTTTCTTAGTTTTAGGCTTTGCTTAGGCTTAGGCTCAGGCTTAGGCTTTTGCTTAGGCTTAGGCTTTTGCTTAGGCTTAGGCTTAGGCTCAGGCTCAGGCTTAGGCTTTGGCTAGGCTTAGGCTTAGGTCCGTACAATGGTACAATGGTACAATGGTTTAGCTTTTCCCTGTGTGCCCCGCGTGTGCCCCGTTCGACTTTCGAATTTCGCATATATACACGCCTACCGTACGCTCCCGAATAAACAAAACGCTCAAATAAGCGGAAGTGACAGCGGGAATCGTAAAAAGCCGGTATACAGCGGGAATAGTTTAAAACCGTTCCCCGGATTTTTGGGAAAAACCGATCCATGTTCACCATGTTCACCATGTTCACCATGTTCACCAAGCCTTCGTTATTTCGGTGCGATATTTTTCTCTCTTGTCTCTCCATCTCGCATATCTCTAAACCGGGGGGGGGGTGGGTTATCGGGTGACCGAGGGCAACCGCCGGGTATGAATACTGGAGGCTGCCGCAGCTCGGTGGACGCTGTTTGATCGTGGCGCCGACTGCGCTCTGGAAGGACAAGGACGCTTTCGACAAGGTTGGCCTCACTCACTCGGTCGGACTGCTTGCCGTCAGGTTGGGTGTTCGGTTGAGGATGCCGACGTAGTGGCCCGGCTAAAGCAGGACGTGGCGACGCGGACCTGGCTCTTGGGCCTGCCTCCCAAGTACGCCGGTCTTGAAGAGGGAGACGCGTCTCGTGTAGGCGCCTCCAGATCTCGTGAGTGCTGCGCCAAACGAATGTTGATTGACCCAACTCACCACTCCATTTCTAGCCGAATTTGCCTACGTTGTGGGAGTGGTGTTGTCGACCTATTCCGCTGACGTGGCCGAAGACCTGACGAAATGGCTGACGAGAAACGGCACATTTGTGGCAGTCGGCCAGGGCGCGTCGCCGGTCTTCTACGCGCACGTCTACTACAAGTCGGTGTCGGCTTCTCCTGTGCCAATCACCAATCGGCACTGAAGGTTGCCAGTTGTTCAGTCTCCGTCGCTTGAGTCGGCGTGGTCGCCGGCGTCGGCGTCGTTCTCGTCGTCGTCGTCGCTGTTCTCGACGGCTCCGGAGCTGCGGCAGCGCGTGACCTGGCTCGAGATCCAGATGACGCTGGTGCTGGTGATGTCGGTGGCCGTGTTCACGAGCGTGCTTGGCTTCATCTGCTACGTGTGCGCCGGCAACAGCAAGCGCGTCTGGTACGCCTCCTACTACTCGGCCGTCGAGAGCGAAGCCCGCGACCTACTCAAGGCCACGCCCCTCGTCCAGGCTGCCGCTTCCACCAATCAGAAAACTGCGGCCAAGCCGACGACCCACAGGCGAGCTCGCGTAGGCACGCACGCACGCAGGCACGCACGCACGCCCGCCCGCACGCACGCACGCACGCACGCACGCACGCACGCACGCACGCACGCACGCACGCACGCACGCACGCACGCACGCACGCACACGGTTCAGGCGAATCGGTTCGAGAACGGTGGTCGACAGCGTGCCCACGCTGTTCGTGGGACACCGGCGCGAAGTGGAGTGCGTTTGCCCCACGTCGGACGGCACGCGGCTCGTCACCTCCTGCATTCAAGGAGTCATTCACGTGTGGAACGCCGCCACCGGTGACAGGATCGCGACGTGAGGCGGCTGTGACGCTGGGTTCCCTCGCAACATGTATCGGGATTGGTTGAGAAATGCGGGAGCTGCGCAAATAGAGCAGGGATGGGATCGTAACAAATAGGATCTCTGTGTCAACTTGTCATTTCGATGCGGGTTTGCATAATTTGCTGTGAGATGCGCGCACTAGACGGGGGTGGGCGGGTCTGTTGGCTGTTGCTGTTGCGCTAGTCGCTCTGGTTGACTTTCGCTCGCTCGTGACTTTTTTGTGAGTCTTGTGAAATGGTTTGTTGCGACTCTGTTTACTACACAACTGCTGCGCCACAAATACAACAGACGACAACACGACATCAAGCTGGAATAATAAGCAGTTCAGTAAAAGCAGACCTGAAACGCAAAAATTAAAACAATAAAAACAAGATAAATAATAAAAACTTATTAACATGGAAGTGCTATGAATGAAAGAACAGACGCAAACATTTCAAATAAACAAAATTAATATTGTTTCTAAAAGCCTTTGACGGAGAGACATGAGAAAAAGTGTCGCACCGAAATAACGAAGGCTTGGTGAACATGGTGAACATGGTGAACATGGTGAACATGGATCGGTTTTTCCCGGATTTTTAAAAGTTCAAGTCTTGTTATGCTTGAGAATGCCATGAATGGCGACCCAAAGAATGACGCGCCTCTAACGGAACTAACGAAAAACGGTTCGAAAACGAAGCGAGGCGTAGAGTCGCGTCAGAAACCCTTCAAATTCCTAAAGAAACGCGCCGGTTTGACGAAATATCAGCCGAGAAAATTGAAAATGACCGAGGACGCCAAGAACGCCCACGGAGAAGCGGAAGAGGTCAGGGCAGCCGCGCCTTGGACAGTGTCTGCCGCCCACTTATAAAAAGGTTTTCACGAATCGTTCGCTGTTACACTTTTTTCTCCAGCAGACGAGCGACAGTGGCTGTCGCGAGGTCGTCGGCAGCGGCCGACAGTCGTCGACGCCGCCGCGCCTTCTGCCGGACGACAGCGCTGCCGAGGACCCCTCGGCATCGATGGTGTCGTTCGTGTCGCGCGAGAGAGAAATGGAGAACGAATCGTCGTCCTCCCGACTGCAGCCAGTCCGTCGACTTTCTCTGCCCCTGCCGACAGCGTGGCGATCTCGACAGCGACGCTTGCAGGTCGACAACCGACCGGCCGAGCGCAGGAGGCCGCGCGTCGAAGCGTTTGCCGACAACGACGACGATGCCGGCGCAGCGACGTCGGGTCTGTCGACTTATGTGTCCGTGTTGATCTCTCTGTTAACGTTGTCTCTACGCGTCCGTCCCTTTCTATGGCATGTGTCGACACCTCGACCTAATCTACAGAATTTTGCGGCATGACACGCTGGCTCTCAGTTCTCGGAAACTCGAGCTCGAGCCAACTTTCCGTGTAAAAAACGCCAACAGAAATCGCCTGCAGCCTGAGCGCTGAGCAATTGTTGGCTGGGCTTCAACAAAGGCGTAATGGCTTGGTAATCCTATTCCTAGTAACAGCGTAAATGGTAATCCTAATCGCCCTCTCACGCACCTCAGGTAAGTCTCGCATGTGCCTGTGTTCAGCCGAGCCCTCGTACTATCCCGAGAGCCACAACCTCAGCAGTCTTCTCCGAGCGCCCTCGTCCGCGTCCTCAACCGCTCGACAGCAGCTGCAGCAGCCGCTGCTGTCGACATCGACAACTCCTGCGGTCGCGGTCGAATCGCCCACCTACTCAGAGAGTCGAACGCAGTCGTCGTCATCGTTGTCGCTGGCAGCGCCGGCTGTCGACGCGACGGTGCCGACGCGCCTGTCGGCAGCACCGTCGTCTGTCGGTCGACAGCTGCAGGGCGAAGGCATCGCCAGTAGGTGCGCTGGATCACTGACTTCTGAAGTTTTGTCGGAGAATAGAAGAAGAAGAACGTTGTGGAGAATTTCAGACTGATCAGAGAAGCGCAAAGCGGACGCTGGGCTGTTGGTGAGGCCATTCGGCAAGTTGCGCCGCCAGACGTCAGGCCGTCGACAGCCGACAATCGACAAGTCGTCGAGCTGTCGACGCGTCTGCAGGCGGCGTTAGACCAACTCAGGACAAAGCAGCAGCTTTTGGAGGCCTGGGAACGCGCGGTGCGTGCGTCTCTAGTTTCAAAATTTTAGATTTTTTCCCGAAATACTTTACTTATTTTCAAGCTCTGTCACGAGAAAGCGGCCGCCGACGCCAAGGTGGCCGCCGAGCGTTCGGCGTTGCGCCAGAGCCGCGAGGAGTTCGACAAGGAAAAGCGAGACCAAATCGCCTATTTGAAGCGAGTCGTCCTGTTTTCGCGCGGCGGCTTTTTGAACTGAAACTTTAACACTGGAGAATTGATGTGCCAGGTCTGAGCGGAAGCTGCTCGATACGGAGAGGACCCAGACGCAGCTGCGCAAGGCCGAGGAAGTGAAGCTGCTCAAGGAACAAGTCCGTCGCGCTGGCGTCGACCGTGACGCACGAGCGAACGCGCACGCACGCACGCAGTCCCACACTCGCGCGAACGCACCACACATTTCTGTTTGGGAGGGGGGTGCTATGCGGGATGGCGGGATGCCAAATTGGCAAAGATGTTGTCCGCGGCGCTGTATTTGCGCACTTTTAGAAGAAGTCTTGATAGGTCCCGAAAGTCCCGACCCCCTCCAATCTCCCTACCGCTACCACCCACTCTCTTTCAAAAATATCCCCCTGCCGTAATTTCCTTTGGGGGCACCTACCTACCTATGGGTCGGGACTTTCGACGCCTACCCACCTGCCTTGCGCGCACGCACGCTAACACGCCAAGCCATCACCCAGTACCCACGCACGCACGCACGCACACTTCTACAGATCGACGACCTAAAAAACCGGTTGTGCGATCGCGACAGCAAGATCGCCGAGCTGTCGGCCGGTCGGACGGCGCTCAGCGCCCAGCTACAGAACGCCAACCTCAAGGTCGCCGAGCTCAACCGCGACAAAGACAGGTGCCATGCCTGTCTGGGCAATTGCGTGGACCTCCAACTGCTTGGATTTAGCCCCAGTTTGGATTCGCGACCCACCCACCCCCTTCGTCCCTCACCCCAGCTGAAGAAATCGCGTTTTGATCAAACAACCACTTTTAACTTTTTAGCCCCCCCCCCCTCCTGCCAACCGCTTCCTCTCCTACTATTTTCGGTCACAACACAGGCAGATGCGAGACCATGCTCATCGGGTGTGGGGGTACTCCTCCTGGGGGGATCCCGATCCCAAGAGACTTTGCCCCCCTGGCCCACTTTGCTTAAGCGTCTACGCCTGAGAAACTGAGTTTCTGACCGTTTTTGCACGGAACTCTGGTGACCTGAGTAAATTGCGTGTTGCACTACAGACTGACGAAGCGCTGTCGAGAGCTGGAGTCGCGGGCTGCGGCCGCGGTCGGCCGGAAGTTGCCGTCGACAGGCGTCGGCGGCGTTGTCGTCGTCGACAACTGCAGTCCGTACACGACGCGTATGCGTCGCGCGTTGGGTCAGCAGTCGACAGCCAAAGCCGTCCTGACGGACCGGGCGAATCTGCCGACGACACGCAGAAAGTCCGTCAGGTGGTCTGACGACGACGACAATCGGCAGAAGGCGCTGCCGACAGCGGCTGTGGACGCGTCGGCGCAGACGTCGCTGGCGCTGCTGCCCCAGCGACTCGTCACCGACGAGGACGGACTCAATCTGTCGGTCGTCGACGACTCCCGACAGATGACAATGTCGGCAGCTGACGAGGACGACGCTGACGGCGGATTGGTCGGCAAGGAGCCGAAACTGGTGGGCGGAGTCGTCACTCATGAGTAGTTTCGGCCGGAGTAATGCAGTTTTTGTGCACGTACAACCTGTAATAACCCCTCCACCCAAATTGTCCCTCCCCTGCATTTAGCCCCCTCCCCAGTTAACAATTGGTTTAGCTCTAGCCCAATTAGTTTAACAATGAATTAGGCCCACATTTGAGGGCCTACAGTGCTGTATGCACTTTTCGATGCAAGAGCAACGTGCACCGCTATGTGGAAAGGCACAGTTTTTTTATGGTTTCTTACTGATTGAAACTGCCCACTCAAATGCTGTTCTAATGACCCTTTGTTCTCGTCTAGTTGAGGAGAGCATAGTTTAGTGCGGGTTGAAAAACCAGTTTATGGGTAGTAATAAATGGCCACAGTGTAGTGTGCATGCGTCCGTATTCCCCTTTTAGGTGTCCGAGGTGTACGAGCGCGACGGCGCGAGGGCGCAGACGTACTCGAACGGCACGGTGAAGAGGGAGTACCTCGACGGCTCGCTCAGCTTCCACTTTGGCAATGGCGACTGGCGCAAGATACTCGTCGACGGCACGCACCTCTACAAGTACGCAGATGCCGACGTCCTAGGTCAGTCCCCCCCCCCCGTCCTGAGCATACCTGTAACCAGGTCTGAAGAGTGAGGGGGGAGTAAATGACCGGATTCTGGGGGGGGTGTCTGGATCAAAAAGTGGGGGTAGCTGGCCATTTTTTAGTTATTCTGGTACTTTTTGGTCAAAAATGGGTATAAATAGGTGTCTAAACAGTGTTATTTAGCTGTTTTATGGTCATATAACACTGAAAAGCACTGAAATACACCAACATTTACTCACTTTTATCGTATTAGACCGAGTGAAAATCCCCTGGGAAAATTCTGGGGCGGAGGGTTGGGGCAGGGGGGGGGGGGGGGTGGTTGGAAAAATTCTGCGGCCCCCCCCCCCAGTTACAAGTATGGTCCTGAGTGTCTGCCTGCCATGCCTGCCCCTAGTCAGAGCCCCCACCCCCTAGCAACATGGGAACGAAAGTGTGTGCGCTTGCGCTCTCCAGAGACGCTGACGCCAGCGGGTGATCGGCTGCTGAAGCTGCCCGATGGCCGCGAGGAGCGCCGGTTGGCCGACGGCCGCCGGCAGGTCGAGTCTGTCGACGTCTTCGTCGAGTACGCTGCCGACGGCCGCTCGCTGGTCGAGCGCTACGCCGACGGCCTCGTCTGTCGGCAGACGCTGCTGCTCGTCAAGACCATCACCTTCGCCGACCGCAGCAGGGAGACGCGCTACGGGGACGACGTGGCGGTGAGGAGCCCCCTAGCGAACGCGCTGGCCTAGTCTTAGAGCATCGGCCTCTTGTTTGTTTGTTTGTGTGTGGGCCGCTTCTATGATCGCGGGTGCCTCTCTCTGGTCACAATCGACCGCTGCTAGTGAGAGATGAGAGACCCAGTCAGCCAGATCCTGGGGGGCTGGCTCCCCGTAACGCGCGCACGGTTCAAGGTTCGATTTTTTTTGGGGGGGGGGGGGGTGTTGACATTCTGTGTGGTGCGGGCTCGTCATTTTGTTTTGGTTGCGTGTCCGTCTAGGTAGCGTCAACTGTTGGCATTCCAGAGCGCGCCGCTCGGCTCTTTCGCACTCCGCGTCGTTGCCAGTGTCTGTTCTGTTGAAGTTGCGTTGAGTTGAGTTGAGCTGGTCAGCCCCACACCGCCAAGGCGGGCCATATTTCAACAGGTTATGGGCCCAGGCCCACGCTGACGACCACGTCTCAGTCTGCGGCTGGCACTTCGCACTCGGCAATCCAGTGCTCGAGGTCAACGCCAAGCATGGCCGAAGTCAGGGCGGCAATCTACCCACTGACAGGGGGAGACAACTACGCCACCTGGGTGATACAAGTCAAGATGGCCTTGCTGAAAGACGGCCTGTGGACCGTGGTCGATGGCACTGAACGTGGCGACCACTACTCAGCTGACGCTAGGAAACTGGCCGACTACATGCAACGCAAGAACCGGGCCTTGGCAACAATCGTGTTGGCTATCCACCCGTCGCTGCTCTACCTGGTGCCAAATCCCGACAGTCCTCGCATCGTTTGGGACACACTGGCGAGTCACTTCCAGAAGAAGTCTTGGGCCAACAAGCTCAGGCTCAAGCGCCAGATAAGCAACCTGCAGCTGGCTGAAGGCGAGTCGCTGTCTACGCACATCGGCCACATGACAGAACTGTTCAACAAGCTGGCTGTCGTGGGGGAGCCAATGCCTGAGGAGGAGAAAGCCACTACCCTGCTGGCAAGTCTGCCGTCGAGCTACGACATGCTAGTGACGGCGCTGGAGACCCAGTTGGAAACGCTCAGCATGGACGCGCTGACTGAACGGCTGCTGCACGAGCAGGCGAAGCAGGAGGCGAGGTGGAACAACTCTACCGCCTCTGACGCTGCCTTCGTCGCTGGCGCTGGATCGGTCGCGCGGTGCCGTTTCTGCAGAGCGACTGGACACTCCAAGGACCGCTGCCGCAAGTGGGCGAAGGCTCAGTGCTCCACGTCATCATACCAGGAAGAGGCCGACGATGCACAGCCCTTCTGATCACACACAGCAAATGACAGCGCCCGAGGGGGAGTGTTGACATTCTGTGTGGTGCGGGCTCGTCATTTTGTTTTGGTTGCGTGTCCGTCTAGGTAGCGTCAACTGTTGGCATTCCAGAGCGCGCCGCTCGGCTCTTTCGCACTCCGCGTCGTTGCCAGTGTCTGTTCTGTTGAAGTTGCGTTGAGTTGAGTTGAGCTGGTCAGCCCCACACCGCCAAGGCGGGCCATATTTCAACAGGGGGGGGGGGGGGGTAACGAGGACTTTTGTCCAGCCAGCCCTCCAGGATCGGGCTGACTGGGTCTCATCTCTCACTAGCAGCGGTCGATTGTGACCAGAGAGAGGCCCCCGCGATCATAGAAGCGGCCCACACACAAACACACACAAAAGGACTTTTGTGCCAGTGGATTGTCTCGTACTCTCGCTGCCCTAGATTGCAGGTGGCGTTATTCCGAACGTCTTTGGCTAGCGCCTCTAGACAGGAAGCTGTCATGGCGATAGGGATGCTTTGTGGGCCTCCTAGCCTAGCGCTGCCCTTTATATCCAACAGCAACGGGCACGTCGTACGGGCACGCAGCACACGCATCTCTGCCGCTTTTTAGCGTCGCGACTTTGAGAGCGGCGACGTCAAGTGGGTGCTGCGCCGCTCGTCGTCGTCGTCCGCTGCGGCGGCTGTCGGCGGCCGTCGACAGCTGTCGGTGACGCTGACGACGACTGGCGAGGTCCGCGTCAGGGACGCGACCACAGACGTGGGCAACGGCGCGATCCTGGCCGATTCCCACGACAGACGGCGGCTGACGGAGCTGGAACAACGACTCAAACCACAACCGCAAAGGGCGAAGTAGTAATCACTGGCGTAGCCAGGGGGTGGCGATCGCCCCCCCCCTTTCGTTGAACATGGTAAAAACGTCGACAGGGGTACGTACTCTTGTGCCATTTGGCCTGATTTGTCCTACTTCACTTTTCCCAAGCTTAGAGCAGCAAGTTTTCCTTGTCCAAGCGGCAAAAATTTTGCCTGCGGCGCTGTAGTTAAGCGCACAACTCACCGTTAAGACACACCTGTAAGTTGTAACTTAATGCCCCAGGCAAAAATTAGCCAAAAAATTTCGCCACCCCGTTTGAAAATCCCTGGCTATGCCACTGGAAGTAATTCCTAAACCCAATATTCCAACCACTTGTATGGTAGAATGCACTGTAAGCACTAACGTTCCTCTCGCGGTTATGGGAGTGTTACTGTTGTAGTGTCCCGAGCACTGTACGCGGCTCTGTCCCTTTCTAGGTAGGTAGAAGACAAGACGCCTATAGGCCCCTCCAGCGACCTAAGGCTCTTCTTCCCTGTCTTAGGCGCGCACCCCCCAATTACGCGACAGTTCAGTGTTGTCGTTGTTGGTACGAGTGTCTGTTGTTGACTGTAGGCGTGTGAACTGTTGGTGTCATTTCAGTTAACGCGGTGCAGTTATTTTGGTGCGCTCTTTCTTTGTGTGCGAGACTCGCGCCCTTGCCAAAATACAGTGTGTAAATACAGTAGTTTTTGGTCAAATACACTAAACAGTGTCGTTTATGGTCACTTTTAGTTCGGTTGGACGAAGCACACGACGAGGAATGCGGTTTTCATTCTGGAAAACAGTCAATTTTAGAAGAATCTAAAATTTGTGGGGTGTGTTGGTTTTATAACGTATGTACGTTTCAATGCGGGGGGGGGGGAGAAAACACTGGGGGTGTCTGTCAAAATTTTCGCGCTTACGCACCAAATACGGAGACGCGGATATGGATATGGATACGCGCTTTGCGGATACGCACCAAAATCGCTTCGTATGACCCAGGGTCCGTCAGCAGAGGTGTAACTGGCCATCGAAGCTGAGGGGGGGGGGGTGAATCTGGGATTTTTTAAAAGTCGCTGGGGGTGACCTGCACAGCCAAATTTGATACAATTTCTCTTTTTCCAGCCTCAATAATGACCTAGAAAATGCTTCGTGAATGCTGAAAACACAGCGCCGCAGGCAAAAATTTGTGAATTTTTGGGCAAAAACGCGCTTCAGTGACTCTAAAAATGGTCAGTTGGAGCAAAAAACGGCGCCGCAGGCAAAATTTGGTGATTTTTTGGCGGAAAACACGCCCAAAAGACTCCAAAATGGTCTGTAGGTGCGTAAAATACAGCGCCGCAGGCGAAATTTTTGACATTTGGACAATAAATGCTGCTCACAGGCCTGGAAAACACCTTGGGAAGTATGAGAAACACAATTCAGCCATAGGGGCAACCTGCAGTCAGTGCAGGTTTGACTAAAGCGGGGGGGGGGGTGGTCCTACTTTTCGTGCAGGATTGACCGAAGCTGAGGGGGGGGGGGGGGTGAACCCTACCTACACCCTACCCAGTTACACCTATGTCCGTCAGGAGAGCGCGACACTTCCTTCCATCCTAATCAACAACAACGCTAATTGTACTTAGCGAGCTTCACCGAACTGCCCTAGCTGGACAGAAAGGGGGGGGGGGGATTCAGACGACGCTAGCACCGCTGAGCAGCGAAATTTGGAAGTCGGCCAGAGCTGAATCCACCTGCTCGTTCGCCTCCAGAATCTGAGAGTGCCATTTCGGTTCCTGGGCACGCACACACATACACACAGAGAAGGCACGCACTTCTTCCCTATCCCTCTCGAGCAGCTGTCTCTTGCGCGACTCGGCGAGGAGCTGCGCCTCCAGGAGTTTTTGCGTCTCCTCGAGCTGCGCCACCCTCTCCGTCAACTGACGCGTGCGCGCAGCCGACACCTCCCCCGATGGTGCCACGCCCGGCGAAGACGCCAGCGAGCGCTCTGCAAAAAAAAACAGAATTTTGTTGGGACGTCCTAAACAGACAAACGTCGTCGTGCTTGTCGTCGTGCTTGTCAGCGTGGGGAAGTGTGTGTGTGTGTGTGTGTTGCGCAAGGAATTCCATGACACAAGCAAGCAACAGCGGGGGGGGGGGGAATCGTACAGGACTCGCTTGTCTACCCCCTTCCCTCCTTTTTATAATTGGCGCTGACAGCTATAATGACCTTATTCAGGGTAACATACACCATTTAGAACCAACATTGAAACGTTTACCGCGTAGCTTGCTCCGCAACAATCTTCACACCCCCCAAGTGGGCATAGTTGCAACTGGGTAGGGTGGTAGGTAGGGTGTGTTTTCAGGTATTTCTTATGCAAATACGGACAATTTCGCCCGCGACGCAGTATTTTACGAAGCAACAGACCGTTTTCTCGAGTCTCTCGAGCTCGTTTTTTTAACGAAAAATTCAGCAAATTTCGCCTCGTGTTTTCAGCGTACATCGAGCATTTTCTAGGTTCAGCATTGATGCCGGCGAACGCACGCACGCACAAAGAATCAACAGGCGCCTACTTCTCGATTTGGCGGTGCTTTGCTGCTGACAAACCTTTCAATCCGACGGACGCGCCCGACTGCGCGCTGCTGTCGCGCGTCTCGTCCCCGAGCGGCGTCGCAGCGGCGTTCGCCTTGAGCCGCTGCACGAGCGGCTCGATAGCGCGCGACCATTTCCCGCGCATCTGCGCCAGCTCGGCCGTCAGGCGACTGTTGTCGCGCTGACAACGGTCGCGCTCTTGGCGACTCGCCTCGCATCTGGGGCAACACCAGTCCGGGAAGGGCGCGGTGCAAACCTTCTTGATGCCTGGAAGGGAGGGGAGGATTGGGTGGAACGTTGTGGCTGTTGTTGGATTAGGTGCAACCAATGGCCCATATGGCACAGCCAGACATTCGGAAGAACGCCATTCTGTAATCCAGGGCAACGACGGCACGAGAAAATTCATAGATAAAGGAAATGCTCGTTCTTGTGGGTCCACCAAAAATTGAACCCAGAACCGTGGAGGATTTTTGAGCACGATGAGTTCGTTGAGTGCAGATCGGGCTGACAACACGGGGGGGGGGGGGGACTTGCTCCAAGGGGAAGGGAGAGATCAGGATTTTCAGGGCGGTAAATAGAATTAGCACTTGCAACGATGGTACCCTTTCGAACTTTCGCGCTAGCATCCAAAATAGAGAATAGAGCGCTGCTGTCGAACCGATTAACAACAGCTAGCAATACAAGTTTGATTGAGGGGAGGATGAAAGCCAAGGGGTCATTGGGAATTGGGCATATGACAGGGTCCGGCGGCGGGCACACCTGTAACCGGGTCGGGGTGTTTGGAGCAAAAAGTGGGGGGGGGATGTAGCTGGCCATTTTTGAGTTATACTGGTACTTTTTTGGTCAGAGTGGGTATAAATAGGGTCTAAACAGTGTTATTTAGCTGTTTGACGGTCATATAATACTGAAAAACACTGAAATACACCAACATTTACTCACTTTTATCGTTTTAGACAGTGAAAATCCCTTGGGAAAATTCTGGGGGGGGGTGGGTTGGGGAGGAGTTGGGTTGGTGTTGGAAAAATAGTGCGGGGCCCCCCAACCCCCCCCCCCCCCAGTTACAGGTATGGTTTGGGGGGGGGGTAGTTGAAAAATTCTGTGCCCCCCCCCCAGTTACAGGTATGGCGGCGGGGGCAGTGGCGTAGCCAAGGGGGGAAGGGGGGGAAGCTTCCCCCCCCCGAAATTCCCCGAAGCTAAAATTTTTTAACTTGGTACCCTCTGTTGCAAAAGTGCCAATCTGGGCATTTTTCTCAATTTCAATGCAAATAATGATAAAAACGACACTAAAGAGCCAAATTTTCGCCTGCGGCACATTGTTTTGCATTAAAAACCGTGAAAGTTCGTTACCCTAATCTAAAAAATTTGCCTGCGGCGCTATTTTTAGCACGGAAATCGACCGTTTTGACAACATTGCTAACGTTTTGGTGTGAATGTAGTCAGACAAACGAGCGCAAAGCGTGTAAACAGATTGGATGAGAGAGTGTCTAAAGCTTCCCCAGCCGAAATGGCACAATGTCCAAAAGATTCGACAGGGTCCCCCTGTTGCAAAATTGAGAATTTGGCCGAAATTGGACTTCCCCCCCCCCCCGAAATCAAGTCCTGGCTACGCCACTGGGCGGGGGTAGTTTTGGCAAAGACATGAACCCAGCACTGCAAAACTGACAGCGCCGCAAAAAAAAAAGAAAAAGGCTAGCTTACATTCGACGATTTCGTCGATTTTCTCGGCGCTTTTGGCGGCCGCGCGCGCTCTTTGCCTCTGCTCCTCCATCCTTCACGGCGCTTCGTTCGTAGAGCCGCTGTTTTCGCGCTAGCGACTGACTGGCTGAGCCAAAGACTGACTCCTGCTTAGCTAGCGGTCCTGGCGGCTATCCGTGCGCGCGGCCGAATCGGCGCAAAGCGAATCGGCGCAAAAAGCGAATAGCGAGCGCCGCGATGGCGCCGCGTAGGTATGCACACTCGTCTGCACCGGAAGCATTATAGTATGCCCCGGCGCTACTACTGTAACTACTAGCTACAGCCGCCACAGCCTACGCGCCAGCTCGGCGCCATCGCTACTGCGTACCGCCCCTTGGCACAGTGGGCCCCCTCAGCCTAAGCGTAAGCAAAAGCCTAAACTAAGTTTTACATTAAGGCTTATATTTAGGCTTTTGCTTAGGCTTAGGCTCTTGTCGCAATCGCATTTGGTTGCTTTTTCAATGGCTGCTGCATGGAGACAATAAAGAAAGCATACCGATCCATACCGAAGAAAGCATACCGACCCGATCCTAGAGTGCACAGAGGCAGCTAGGTATACGTATTCGATTGAATTGGCCGAATTGGCGGTATGGCCCGAACCGAAACAAGAATGGGCTCTGCGGCTGTCGTCTGCGGCCTCTGCCATTAATTGTAATTTACTTTGCTACTTTTTTTAATTTTTTTTCAGGCTTGCGAATGTTTTGTTGCATTGTTCATTTTCTATGGCTATTTCCAAAAGACGCAACAGACGCAACGGCTCAGGCTTAGGCTTCTCTTAGGCTTAGGCTTAGGCTTTCGCTTAGGCTTAGGCTTAGGCTTTCGCTTAGGCTTAGGCTTTCGCTTAGGCTTAGGCTTTTGCTTAAGGCCGATTTATAATCATCCGCGTCCGTCATCCGTCATCCGCCGTCCGTCATCCGCGTCCGTCACGCGCAAATTGCTCGATTTATAATCATCCGTCATTTTTTGTCCGTCAAGTGTTAAATGAATTGGGTCTCGCGTGGAAACCCTTCACACATTATGGTAGATTTGGGTGTTAAGCGCGCAATCGTAAACTCGTCGTACCGTAAACTCCTTCCGCGCGCACGCTTTCCGTACGAGACCGCGCGCCTTTTCAACCCTTCCGCGTCCGTCATCCGTCAAAAGTTGAAAGTTGGTCAACTCCATCCGTCATCCGCGTCCGTCATCCGCGTCCGTCAAACTTCCTGATTTATAATCATCCGTCTTTGACGGATGGCGGACGCGGATGACGGACGCGGATGATTATAAATCGGCCTTTAGGCTTAGGGTCTGTTGCGTCTGTTGCGTCTGTTGCGTCTTCTGTGAATTGCCTTTTCTATTGCTATATCATTTTGTTTATATTTTATATTCCCGCTGTCACGTCCGCTTAATTTCGCTGTACCTTGCGTCTATTCTGGAACATACGGTAGGCGCATGGATGCACCATTTCGGGAATTCCCGATCCATATGCACCATATGCACTATATGCACGGGGCCTTTGTTATTTCGATGCGACATTTTTCTCTCTTGTCTCTCCGTCTCGCATATCTCTAAACCGGGGGGGGGGGGTTATCGGGTGACCGAAGGCAACCGCCACTTTTATCTGTCTGTCCGTGCGCGTGTGCACGTGCGTGCGCGTGCGCGTGTACGTGCATGTGCGCGTGCACGTGGGCATGTGCGTGTGAGCGTGCGTGCGCGTGTGCAAGTGCATGTGGGTGTGCGTGCACGTATTCGCGCGTGCACGTGCCTTTGTGTGCGCGCATGTCTGTGCATGTGCGGGTGCGCGTGTACGTGCATGTGTGCGTGTGCGTGCACGCGTGCGCGCGCGTTCATGTGCCTGTGCGCGCGCGCGTGCGCGTGTGCTGCCTAAGCCTAAGCCTAAGCCTAAGCCTAAGCGAAAGCCTAAGCCTAAGGTCATCCTAAGCCTAACCCTAAGCCTAAGCAAAAACTTAATATAAACAAAAAATTAATGTCGCATCTAAAAGCTGTAATGGAGTAATGGAGAGACAAGAGAAAGAATGTCGCACCGCAATAACGAAGGCCCCGTGCATATGGTGCATATGGTGCATATGGATCGGTTATTACCACCATTTCGCCAACGATTTTGTCACTTTCCATGTGGATGTGGTTTCAATTCACTTTCAATTCAAAGCAATTCCAAGTGATCCGCTACACACCTGTTTGTGTCATAACAAATGTCATGAATCATTTCGCATCCAGCTCAGAAATTGCTCACAGCAGAAGTCGGCACCGAGAAAATATACTGGTTGAATAAATACAATTCAATGTTGTTATCACATGTCAGTCACTGAATCATCATCAACCTTGCCGTTGTTCGCGCGCACAACCGCCGCCGGCTGTCGAGGCAGCGTCGTCCCGTCCGCTGAGTGACTCGGACCGGACACCTAGAGGAAAATGCAATGGGCAGCTGGAAGATTTGATATTTGTAGTAAAGTAACTGCCACATTCTCAGCGCGTATACAGCTGCACGTCAAACTCTGCCTCAGTCTTTGGCGCCGAATAGCCAGCAACTGCATGCTCAAACATCGGTTAATGGAGACTAATTGACGGTTTTCGGAAATGTATACGCCAACTCCGTACCTGCAACTTCCTCCTAATCCTGCTGAGTGCCGAGTTGTCGAGTGCGGCCGCCTCGCTGTTGAGACGGCGGCCGTTGGCGGCGGCCGGGTCAAGCAGGGGGGAATCCTGACCCGCGAAGCTGCTCTCGGCCAGACTAGCCGCCCCTCCAGCTCGCATCACGAGCGTCCGGTCCAGTTCCGTCCTCACCGCACGGCCCGCCCCGCCGCGTCCATTGGCGCGACCTCGACCCGCGGCGTCGGCGCCACCGCCGCCGACGCAGGGGCAGAAGATGCGCTTGAAGGTCTCTCGGAACTGGCCCGACATGGCGCAGTAGATGGCGAAGTTGACGGGGTACTGGCCGACGACGAGCATGTTCGAGGTCAGCAGGAAGGTGGCGGCGGCGGCGGTGCCGAAGAAGCTGTGGAGCAGCGCGATCCTGACGCGCAGAGTGACGTGCACGCAGAGGAGCATCATGAAGGCGGCCTGGGGCGCGTTGACGACGATGAAGATGGAGACGATGACGACGAGCATCAGCGTCGTCAGGTTCTTCTCCGCCTGGTTGCGCGCCTCGCGCGAACGACGCTCTCTGCAGGGAACGACAGTACACGGTACGGTACACAGTACACAGTACCTCTACTAGACAGTTGCAATTTCCCGTATCAAGGTCGACTGCAATACAATTCCTGCTGCACACAGTGTGTATGCAGACCTCATTCCTTGGACATTACCTCATGAGTCTTTGCTTCCTTCTGTGCGCCTTCCAAATGCCCTTGATGAGCAGGGCATTGAAGACGATCAGCAGTAGACAGGGCAGCGTCAGGAATAGAACGGCCCTTGTCCAGAAGTAGACGCTGTAGTAATAGTCCGTAAACTGCGACAGTAGCTTCGTCGGTTCGAAAGCGCACATTTTCACGTTGCGCGGCGGCCGCGTAAAGTTCACGTCGACGACTACGGTGTCCAGCAGGTACACGTTCTGGGGGTACGGTAGGCGCGCGATTTTGAAGTTTGAACATTTGAAATTACACTACCAAATTCAACGCAATGATTGAAGCAAATTGGTGCGTTTTCCGTCACGCTGCCGCCCGTCCCTGGTCGACCACCTTTTGCAGGCCGTTGAGACACGATACGACAACGACGATGACAGAGGCGCGCTGCACGTTGGGTACGGTAACCCAGCGCCTGCTTCTCACTGGATACTGTACGGAGAGGAATCTGCAACAAGAGTATAGTTGTTTGTTTGTCTATTTGTTTTTGTAGACTTTTTGTTTTGTTTATGCGTAAGGTTGCTGTGCATTTCTGTGGTCTTTTTTTGAGTCCATGTGTATTTATGGTGTTGTTTTCTTTCAATAACTCTCTATCAAAACTATAATCGATTTTAATGATCTATTGGTAGTGGTTACGTGCGTCTGTAGAGGCTATTGTGACGTCATTGGGAGTATTAGTTCAATTGGAGGTGCGCAAACACTAAGTAAACATTTCGCAAATGCATTACTACGTACCAAATGCGCCTGCGTGCATTTTCTACGCCATCTGACACTTGACGAAGGCCGTTTATAAAGGAGGTAAGCATATACACTGCGTTTGCGTCAGCGCACATTATGCGCTTCGCCTAATCAAGTGTACGTGAGGTACACCCTACTATTTATGGTACTAGGTACTGTAGGTTCAATGCAAAAATTTGGAGGCGATAACTCATAAATGCATAATGCATAGATAAAATGATGATATACATAGTTTGTACTGCATGCATTGCTCGCGGTAGCGGTGGATATTCCAGCCAATTTCAACAAATCTTCAATGAGCAAAAATGCACCGGCATTTGTAACCTTAGTACGATACTCATACCGTACCAGTAGGTGCCGTAAACCGTATAATTAACGCCCGGGGCTAATTGTTTCGGTCGAGCTCTAGGAGGGTGTATAATTATAGGGGGGGGGCTAATTATAGGGTTTGCAGTATATCAGTAGCAGCACCCACCTCTGCGCCGCCAGGATGGCCGTGAGCCAGTTGGCCGAGTTGTGACAGATGGGCGGGATGGCGTCGGTGAGGAACTTGTGCGCGAGACACCAAGACAGCTGGACGTTCTCCGGCCTCCGGTGGTTGCCCAACGTCCAGTAGAAAAACGTCCAGGGCAGAGGCAGAAGACCCACAAAGATCTCAGCGATCGCCATGTACAGCAGGGTGATATTCGTGGGCGAGCGCTGAAACAACGGTGCAAAAGGTCACCGAAACGGGAAATGAGAGGAATACAGAGGCATCACGTACGCACGCACGCGCCGGCACGCACGCACGCGCCCACGCACGCACGCACGCACGCACGCACGCACGCACGCACGCACGCACGCACGCACGCACGCACGCACCGGCACGCACGCACGCACGCACGCACGCACGCACACGCACGCACGCACGCACGCGCACGCACGCACGCACGCACGCACGCACCGGCACGCACGCACGCACGCACGCACGCACGCACGCACGCACGCACGCACGCACGCACGCACGCACGCACGCACGCACGCACGCACGCACCATGTGTTTTCTGCTGAGCACGATGGCGACGGTGACGTTGGCGACGACGGCGGCGAGTAGGAGCGCCGGATAGAGCTCTCCGTAGACGGTGCTCTCGAGGCTCTCGAGGTTGTGCAGGGGATACTCGAGTCGGGCCAGCGCCGCGGGCGCCAGGCACACGCCCGCGCACACGTCCATCTCTACGCTCTGGTTGGCCGCGCATCTCCGAGCCAGCTGCGTCCAGTTGTGGGTTCTAGATCGCGACGGGCAACTGACTGACGGCTCGTCGTCCATGTTCTGAAAAAAAAGAGAGCGGCTTGATGGGCGCTGTGAGACAGCCGGTTGAAAAAAACGCTGCCAACCGCTGCGCGCCTACGTCGTAATTACGCTAATTTAAAATTTAGCGCACAGACTACACACGGTGTTCGCAGGCCGCGCTATCACGCTATCATAGAGTTGCGCGACGTCTAGACTAAGACTCTAGACTCTAAGCGTCTAGAGAGAGAAACTCAATTGCACGCGGGTGTTTGGAGCTCTGCGCCTTTCAATGCTCCTATGCAATTTACAAGCTTACAGCATGAAGAGTATTTGAGGCCCGTAACCGCTTTCGGGACCCAAGCCCAAAAGTACAAAATGCGCTTCTTCTTCTTCTCTGCCACACGTGCTTGCGCTTATTTGGCGTATGTACGTGAGCTTATCCGCTCAGCGCATTCAAACGGAGCTCAGCTAAAGGGCGCGAATAGCGGATGCGCAAGCGCGACGCGGGGTTTGAGTGTCTTCTTTACGGGACGCGTGCGCAAATGCGTCCCAGCGGACGGGGAGGGGGGATGCGCAGCGCGGCTGGGGGGCCACGCCACTACCATTTCGACAGACGCGTCTGACGCTTGATGGGATAATGGAGGGGGGCCACTCGACAGCCCAAGCCCATCTTTTCGTCTCGTCTATCTCAGCTAGGTAGAAGACGTACGTAGGTATGCACGTGGCTATACGCAGCTCTGCGCATACAGTACGCTGGGCATTGCGTTGACACTTCCTAGCTAGCCTAGCCCACTCCCCCCTCCCCCCCCCTCCTCGCATGTCTCGACCGGGCTGGCGATTGTTTGAATGTTTGCGTTTGAAAAGTGCAGCGACAGAAATGAACCCACCTCCATATCCCTATACAAAGGTCTCTCTCTCTCTATAGACACTTGAGATGTAGAGGGGGGAGGTGAGAGATAGCTTGTGCTTCTCTCACACTGTGCTCCTTCCGTCACAGACTCATTAATGGAAGTAGCCACCCCCCCCCCCCCCCACTCACCTGTGTCTCCACCAATAAGAAACTCACGCGCACAAGAACACGTAGTTTTTAAACAAAACTCAAGTTTGCGAAACGCTCGTACTATGAAAGTAGTGTACACGGTAGGACATCCCGAATAGCAAAGAGATACAATAAACCATAAGAGCGAGACGAAGAAGCAAAAAATGACTGGCGGCGCCGTGCAATTGAAGCAAATGACAAATGATTTGAACGATCACATGTCCTTAATCTAATGCATTCACTGCTGGTGTGGACGCGACCCAAAGGATAACAATTACCCTCAAAGAAGGCCAGAAATACGGCCAGAAATATTCGCAGTTGTAACAAGAAAAACGGATCGAAGTTCAAACGAGTGCCACGCGCTTGTTTCAAAACGGCATCTCAAGGTGCCAATTGTCAACGAAAAGTTGTCTGCACCTGTGTAGTTAACATTTTAAGCCAAATGAATTACCGAAAAATTCGTGAGATGTTCATCACGACGTTGAAAACCGTTCGTTGGGAACGAGCGCTTTCCCACCAAAAAAGACCATGCAAATGCGAGGAATGGGCGGGTAGGGGCGGACTGCACAGTATGCTTGCGAATGGCGAACCCGACTCAACCGACTGCAGCTTCACAAATCACCCACTTCCAGAACGGAGGGTCTGTGGAGGAAGAGGCGAGCGAAAATTGCGAGGCTGCTCTCTAAGTACGGCGGTGCAAAGAGGTGCTGCTGAGATTATCTCACGCTGGCGTCAGAGCATAGGGCGTGAAAAATGAATGGGCCCTTCTCTGAGCGCCCCCGCACCCATCCTCACCCCCCCCCCCCCACGCGCACAACCGCACTGCGCAAGCCATTAATATTAGAGCGGCGGATGTCGTATGAGCCACGTAACACGTTACTGGATTTTCTTGAAACTGTGGTAACTCGTCGCGGAAATACGTCGTTTTTGGCGGAATTCTATTATAAGAAATACATACAGGGCAGAACTCCTAAGCGATTAATCTCGACAACAAGTGTCGCAGGAATTTAGTGAGCAAGGAGAAATTTTTTGTTCGCCTGAGGTGCACTTTTGCTGCTTGCTGACTCTGAGCACGCCATTCACTAAATCAAATCAAATCATTCAATCATATCTACAGCGTAATATTAAACAGTAGGTGTTCAAAGCATTTGCTATGAGCAAATGCCGCAAATGGGTCTGTCGTGTTCCTAGCTGCTGTCTAATGTCCACACGTCGGTAACTCAATCTGCTAAAAGCAATTTATGAGGCGCAAAAAAATATTTGACTAAAAATGTTCGAACTTTGGTTTGCGGATGTCGTGTGTTTACAGACAACGTTCGCACGTCGAAAACATAGACTAGATTTCCGAGACTATGTTCGTGCATTGAGAACGGATGTAAAAGTTATATAACCCGCCCTCTGTCTGTACCTCTGATACACCCTTAATTAATACGGCGCTCCACATAGGGTGCACTGCGCATGCAGCCATCCGCAAAAAATGCCCTTTCCCCCCTTTGAATTAGCTGGGATTACCAGTGTTTGGCAACGTTGTTGTTTTGCATCCATTCAAAATTGGATATATCGCATTTTGATGGTGATTCGAGCCGCGCAAGAATTTGGATCCAGGGGTTGCATGAGTCAACGGGTCGGATGATTAGAATGGAAAGGTCAGGATGGGGGAGTGGGTGAGGGAGTGTGCCACACAGCCAAAGACTAAGTAAACAGTGGCAGACCCAGAGCCCAGGCGACGCAACGCTGCGACGGAACGCCGGTGCCACCACAAGTTTAGAAGGAAACAAACAGCCTAACGTCATGGCTGTCCGTGCCGGAGATTATACAACGTATACCTACATTGTACATGCATGAAGTGCGGGAGACAGACAAATTCATTGCTCAGTGCAAGAGAAAGTGAGACCGAACTTGCCCGCTTAATGAATGCGAAAACTAAGGATCAATTGCGCGTCAAACCCACGCAAAACAATGCTCTAGCGCCGATGAAGTGCGCTTGCTTTCTTTTCTTGCTTTTCTTTTCTTGCAGGAACTTTTTATTTCATTATTTATGGCTGAAGGGTAAGCCACAATAAATTATAATGTAGCCGACTCAAACCAAGACCGTGAGCACCTCGCCACTTGCAGAAGCAGTGTAAATCTGGAGCGAAGAAAGCCCACTGCTATGCGCTTTCTTTCTTTCTTTAGCCGGCGCTTTTCCTCATAGAGATCCGTATAAAGCGCACTTTTCCTCGGCTAGTGATGCGCGGCCCGGCTGGAGAGAGGCGCGCCGCCGCGAAAGGCATAGGGCCGAGATTGGGCCACCGGCCGGCCGGCGGCCAACGAAGCCAATTTCTGGCGCCGGCTGGCGGCCGGACGCGGGCGGGCGGGCGCGCCGAATCGAGTTCTAAGATAATTGCTCGACTCGGCGCATCTCATTCATTATCCAGTGGGCCGGGCGGACCGCTAAAGACGGTGGGGCGCGCGCCCCGGCGGAGGCTCCATCCGTCAGATTGACGAATGGCCGTCGCGGCCGAGGTCGGGGGCGTCGGCGCCGGCGGGCAGGCGGGCACTTGCCGCGTCGGCGAAACGAGCGGCCATCATGACACCCGATTGTTCCTACGCGCGCGGGCCGACGGTTTCCAGCCACCACCCCCCCCCCCCCCCTTCAGGTCGTCGCTATGCGTGAGAGGCGGCTATTGACGACGACGACAACAAGAAGAAGAAGCAGACCAAACAAGGCCAGCTCCTGAAAGAGAGAAGCCGGTAGGGGAAACAGGGGAGTCTTCGCACAAGCGTCAAGTGGCCGGCCGGCAGATAAGCTAAAGCTCTCTGGCCGCCTTTAGAGCGCGGCTCTGACGAGCAGCAGATAAAAGACGGAGAGAAACATTAAAAGGAAAAGGCAACTGGCACATATTGCCTCGTCCAGACGCCGAAAGTTGCGTCGTCTGGGGCGTTGAAATGGGCGTAATAGTCGACGTGAACGTTCAATTCGCTTTCGAACCGCCCGTGACGTCTGGAAGTGGCAGCTGTCGCGGCGAATGCGATCCGAACACGTTGACATTAGTCACGCGATCGAATTGACGGTGCCACACGCACCACACGCCACAGCTCACAAGTCTGGGACAAACAACAACAACAGCAAGCAGCAACAGAAGCCGCATACAGCCGTCCATCAGCGCGACGCCCCATTCATTCATTACGGACTGTGAAAAGGACACCGTGTGGGGCGTGGGACGGACAGGCGTTGTTAGCTGACGGCGTCTTCGTCCGGGCCCTGGAAGGTGACAGGCCGGCGTCGGCGGCCGCGTCTCCTGACGTCGGCCAGATCAGCGGCTCTGCGCCCAGCAGAGTCGTTCGTCAACAACCGACGACGGCGCTGTGCGTTCGCTTCGCGCGCTAACGCGATTAAATCAGCGCCGGCTGCCGACCTGCGACGCGAACACGCGCGCTTTTCTCGACTGGCCAGTCGCCCGAGCAGAAGAAGCAACGCACGGGCTGAAACCGGGCCCCGCCCAGCCAATGGCGCATGAAGAATTCAGTAATGCCTTCTAGGCGCGCAAGCCCATCCCCAGTTCAGAAAGGGCCGCTGGAGCCGGTGCCAGAGACTCTGGAATTACACCACCGAAGGCCGGACGAGTGAAGTGGCTTTAAATTACTACGTCGTCGTTGCCGACGCGGGTGCTCGAAACCTCGCGGCGGTGCCAATCGGCAGCGAAGGAAATGCCCGGTGCCAACCGTCTTGGCCCTAATTGTCAAACAAGCGGCGGCCCCGACGCCGACTCAAATGTCGTCGACTCAAAGGTTCCACACATTGCACGAACGGTGGAGGAGGGGGGGGGGGGGGAGAGGGGACGAAACAAAGAATCTAGTAGGCCACGAGCGCAGCGCACGTACGCGGGCGTATATGTACGTACCGTCAATTGGTGAATAAACATCAACTTCCGTTTCAAAACGAGTTTTGAAACGCTAAGCGTATCAAACGTTTCACATGTTATAATTAGTGTGGCGCCGTCCCTCCCTTCCTATAGAGTAGCCAATGAGCGTAGACGGCGTAGTGTGGAGGAAGGGCGGCCGGCACATGCGCCGATGCTGCGTCTTTACCTTTTGGGCGTCGCTGTTTGTGCGTGTGGGTCCCTATAAAAACAAACCACACAATCTCGGCGTTTTCTGCCGAATTTTTTTTAGTGTGTGATGCAATTCATTTATGGGCTGCAAATTGCACCTTGGCATTCTGCGATTGACTCGCATTTCTGTCGATACGTTAAAAGGCGTTTTGTTTATTTGTGAGTAAATTCACAGACAAAGACGAGGCGACGCGCACATTGCAGCACACTGAAAACTTCGACGAAGGTGTGCGCCGCCATCGCTGGAGACGATATTCAGGGTGAATCGGCTTTGACGTCGGCGTTAACTGTCTGCTGATTGTCCTTTCTGGTGATGGCAGGGAAAAACTCTCTCTGCCTCTTTCAAGTAGCAAGCAGTCGATTCGTCCTGCAACAAAATCGTCACCGTCTGTATTGCTCATTGATAATGTAAATTGCGCGACGTTAGACTGAGAATTATAACAACAAGACGTCAAAGTATCTTTTTAATCAAGCGCAATTCGTTTAATCAAGCGTTTAATAATATTAAGCGGTATCATGCACTTGCAGTATCAAAAAACGTAACAAAAACGAACCAATGGTTTGTTCAAGGGCAACCGCTGTGATGTGACGCTGTCGGCGTCCTCAAGCCAGACTCGTGCTCTTCGCCATGTTGCTGCTGTTCCCGAGCTGCTGCCTCATTGCTATTGAGGAAGCTTCGGCGGCAACGGGGAGTGAGAGTGAGCGAGCGGCATGTGGAGCGCCATGACCGGTCCACACTCCGCAGCAAACACTCGGACGAATCGCTCTCCACGCCAGTGGTTTCTGATGATTGAGTTTAATTGAGATGCTGGGAAATGCAGCGGCAACGTTGAATCAAGATGGCGACACACTGAGCGGCGTCCACAAGCAAAACACGCAGCGTCGCGTGGCCCGCCCACCTTCACCCACGCGCTGCCGCCCATTGGCTATCTAATAGGCCGGGAGGAGCGGAGAGGCACTACACTATAACACGTGAAACGCTTGATACGCACCGCGTTTCGATACGCGTTTTGAATCGAACCGTTTTGAAACAAGATGTTTATTCATCAATTAACTGTACATACACACGTAAGTGTACGCACCAACATGTACTATTGGAGATTCGGCGAAAAGCACTGAGCGGCGGCCGTTCGATTTCCCGCCGGTGATTGGCAAGATGGTCTTCGGTCGGCGCGCCATAATTTGGTTACTAGTCGCGCGATTGGTGGGTTGGTGGGCGGTCAGATCTTGGGCAGCTAATCAAGCCTACCGGAAGTTAGCCGCTTCGGCGCACCGGCGCCGAGTTTTCCCATGGCGCTCGCCGACTGGCTGCCGCCGCCGCCGCAGCTTGTCTACGCCAGCAGGATGACACGCATGGGGCTCGAGCAAATGCAGTAATCGGCTTGATACGACCCAATAAGGCCGGGAGAAGCGATGCGCCGGAGAAGCGATGCACAACGAATTGCGACGAAGTCTGCGACCTCGATTCGTCCGCCCGGTTAGGGTTTGGACTTGAGTCGAGACCCAGGGCGCTTCGTGTGGGTGGTCGGGCACCGTACGGAGGGGTGGTATGTACGCAGATGATTATGAATGAGATGGCGTGGGGAAGGCGGGCGAGCTGTAGAACAACAGCACAGCCACCGTCAAGTCTGAACGCAAGGCTTTGGGTATGAATGAAGCGGAGCGATAATGAAGGGTTTTGCTCGGGCGGGCGCGGCCCCCTCCTCGCGTGACACTGAGAGTTATTATGCTCAATTGAGGGACAACTTGAAAGGCTTTGCGTTTCATTTACCGGCTCTTCAACTTCAAACAAAGCAAGCGTGAGTGCACGGGACACTGTGACGGAAGCTCAACAAAAAACGGTGCACAAACGGCGCTGGCGTACAACCACCACCACCACACCACCCTCGCCCTCGGGCAGCGTATGGCCTAGTGGTAAAGAATCGGCCTCTAAAGATTTTCTCGTGCCATCGCTGCCCTAGATTATATGTAGATGGCGTTCTTCCGAAGGTCTTTGGCTAATTGCGCGGCCCTAGACAGAAAGTCGTCATGGAGATGGGTATGCTATATGGGCCATTGACGGCCGCCTAGCGTTGCCACGAATCCAACAACAACAACAACAACCACCCTCGCCCGTCCCCGGTTCGGTTCGGTTCACTTCTATTGAATGAAACGGACCTCCTCTGTCCGGCCGCTGCCCTTTCAAGCCTTTTAGCCCACCTTTCAGCGCAGGATTTTTTCCAGTTCACCACTTACCGTATGTACCGCTCTTTTGAGAACGCTATCTAGCACTGACGAACAGTACATTGCACCGAACAATACATGAGAGAGAATACACTAGAGAAATCACATGCACTCAATGTGAATAAAAGGAAGTGTAGGCTAGAGTGTCACCGCTTCCAGTGGGTAAAGCTGAAAAAGCCTAAAACGATCGTAAATTAATTAGCTAGTACCATATTTTGTAATTACACAATTTCCATCTGACAGAGCTAATTCTTGTTTCGGGGCTTATGTGTAGACAAGAATTAGCTCGCCCACAGAGAGCCCCTCGTCAGTACAACGCTCTGTGGGCCAGGTACCTACGCGCGTGGTGAAAAAAAAATTGGGAACCAACTCGTTTACGCTTCGGCGCTGTTTGCTGGGCAGACGAGGTGGTAGAGGCGGTGGGCGGTGGAGTTCCAACCATGCTGAAACCACTGGCGTCCTGGCCGACCACACTACTAGATGTAGACCTTGGCGACGGCACTGGCCCTGGGCTTTCGGCCACAAACTGCGAGGGCGTGTACGGCTCCAGTTTCCAATTTCTAACGCCCGATTCATTAAAGCCAGATGTGCAAACGACAGAGACTCCATGTTGTCAAAAAAGGCGCACTCTGCGTCGTTGGCATTTAATTCCATTACCGCAGCTTGCACGGATTACACTGCAGCAGCGCATTTCATTTTTTCTTTTTTTTTCTGTCCATTCTCCCCCATCCCCTTCCGAGACCAACTCGGCCCCTCGCGGTTCTTCCCACACGGCGCGCAGTGTGTAGGTAATTTCAGCGGCAAAAAAAAACGCAGCGAAAATCAGTTACGAAGACCGAGCGAAAATGTCTGCGGTGCGCGTACTCAATCAGAGGGGGTCAGTAGGTGACTGGGGACGCCCGATTCGTACAACACGCGCGCTAATGATTGGCCATACTAGGGCACTGTTACACCACCACCACCACTCTGTTCGCAATATTCGGGACTGTGTGGTGGTTGTACCAATATGTAACGTGCCGCCGCGGTAGGGTGGACGCTGCATACAGTTTACCTACTTTCAAGATCGATAATTGAGTGTTCATGAAAAGCTAAAGCTAGAGAAATGAAAGTCAAAGGAAAAACAAATTTGTGGCTGGCACCTATCGGGATTCTGACAGTGATATTTTATGTGATTAGAATGCCCATAGAAAGAAACCCAACCGCAGTTTTTACCGAATTCGGTGCTACATGCCAGCCAAGGACGCGCGCGCTCGACTTGGATTGCAGGAAAATGGCAGACAAAGAAGTAATTTTTACACGACATATTTTGTTGTGGCAAAATATTCAACTAATTGAAATTATTTTTAGCAGGACTCCAATTTTTCCAGCTACGAATCCTGGAACAGCTTTCGGACCAACTTTTCAATGGAAAGATTTTTGGTAGCCGAGGACGGCTGCGCCTACCTGCATGCGCGATTCTGCTTTCCCAGGATCCCACTTACACAGGCGGAGTCCCAATTCCCTCTCGCTTTCATTATCATCGCGCACCACAGATCCTGGGAAATGATGGAGCTATTCGAAAGCATCTTTTGGCCACAGAACGCGTACTGTTTTACTTACGACACAAAAGCGAGTGACAACTTCAAGAGGTTCATCAGGAAGCTGGCGGACTGCTTTCCCAATAACGTCGTCTTGCCTCAGAAGCACGAATTGATTGAGTGGGGTGGCCAGGGTCATTTGCAGGTAGAGATGATTAGTAACTGTTCCTTGTGTAGCTTGGGTTGGCAATGAGTGAATTCATGTCCCTTCCTATGGAAAACCGTTGTGTGATGAATCATGCGCATCGCAAGCGGCGTTAAATGGACGGAGCCTCCCGTAACTCCTCCAATAGTGCCCCGAGCCACTATTCTTTCTTTCAACCTAAAAATTTTGAATGGCAATGCTAATTTCGCCGTCAAAATTGCCGACTTTTCGGTGCTTGGAGTACTATTGGAAGGGGGGCACTATACTTTCAACCTTTCCGTGCCCAAGGGCACGTTTGGAGGCGGGCTCTATTATAGGATTTACGGTATGTGTACCAGTACTGTGTAGCCAGAGACTTCGCAAAACATGCTACCGGTCGTACACAATAAACCGTACCGAGAAACGTGGACTGAAACAGTTCAGGCGGCGGTCAACTGCATGGACGCGCTGTTGGCTCAGTCCCAACCCTGGAGGTACGTGCAGATCTTGGCGGGGAGCGGCGACGTGCCGCTAAAGACCAACAAAGAGATGGTGGACACCCTGAGACTGTTCGATGGAGCTAACGATGTCGAATTAAAGGACTCCGCGCAATACAAGGGCAACCCCACCAATTGGATAGTGTACAAGGTGGGCAGGTGGTTGGCTTTGGACTGGAGACAAACACGTGTACATGCTGGATGTTGCGTAAACATCATTAAAATCGTAATTTCCAAGGAACAGAGCAAGCGCAATCAAGCTGAATTTTTCACCTGTAAGTGAGTCACAAAGCAGTCCCGTCATTAGCGATTGGTCTTGTCTTGTTTACTTGGCGAGCCACGCCACACCTTTTATTTGAGCCACTTTATTAATTTCCAGAAACACACACACACAAACAACAGGTGCATTTCCAGGGCCCTTTTCTGCCAATAATACCGCACCCCCCCCCCCCAAGGAAGTTCATGACCACTCATTACGGCTACGAGTACCCCCCCCCCCTTTACCGCCACACCACCTCTCCCCAACTCTACATACACATAGGTATTCTACTTGGAACAAAAAATAACACAAAAAACAAGAAGCAAATTCAAAGAATGTCTTAAACCACAGTACAGACTACAGTACCTATGTAAAGGAAGGAGCAGTGGTTTAATAACTTGATTACATTAGACATGAATGCATAGCGTTCCAGTAAAATCTTATTGACAGGGAAGTTTCGCCGCCACACTCTCGCATGACTTCGCTTCTGGTATGGTCTATGACAAACAAGTGAGAAACTATCTGGACTTCACCAAGAAAGTGCTGCACGCTTCTGAGTATTTATGGTCGACTGTCTTGTGGAATACGTGTGAGTGAGCACGTTTAAAATGCGGTCTAAACATCACTGTGTCACTTATTCACACGGCAGTAGGATTTGCAAGGATTTTTGTGTGACCTTCGCTACCAGTGCCTCTAAGAGCACTATGCAGTCCACTGTCCTTCGCTCGTAGTAAAAACCACTCATTTTAACCTCCTTTTTGACCAACTTTTCGCGCCTGGAATTGAAAAGTCTAGGTCGAAACCATAATGTTGCTCCCTCCCAATAAATCAATAATGCCCCTGGGAACTACTGGAAAATGTACGGTATAAATTGATAAAACCAGTTTCAGTTGCTCCGGCTGAGCAGTGCCTTCATTTCTACGGCCAGCACACGTCGACGCCTTACGTGTCTCGATTTCAAGTCTGGCCGGGAGAGGGTCACCGCTTCAACTGCGCCGGTACTGCTTTGACAAGAGTCCGTTAAGGCTGATTCACAATTAAGGGTCTTCTTCCCTCGGTCTCGGTCTTCCAATGCCAAACAGCAAAGACCGAGACGGAGACTGGGACCTATGGAAAGACCGTTAATTGTGAATCAGCCTTTGTAAATTGTGAATTGAGAATCAGGTAATTCAAGCATCAACTACCTAAGTGGATATAGGTAAACATCTTACGTATATACGTCTTCCGATAAATCAAATTACAGGTGTACTTACGGTATGTCGTACGCCTCACTCAGTCAGCGTCAGTCAGTGACGCAGTAGTGACCCCTACAATAGTGCCCCTACAATAGACCCCTACAACTAGGATGAAACCATGGTGTTCGGGGCACTATTGGAGGACTCATGGTAGCTGTGCATGGTTTGACACTTGTTTATTTTCTAAATTCAGAGTTTGGCGGCAAGCACGTCCGCTACTCCTGCTTGTTTGGCGCCAGAGCTTTGCCGAAATTATTGGAACGACCGGAATTTTTCGCGCACAAGCTTTACCTGACCTATCAGCCTGCCGCCTACGTCTGCCTTCATGAAACTTTACGAAATCGAACTTACTCCAGCGAAAACGGCGCGGAATTCCAGCGATTCAAGACGTACTATGAGAACTTGCCGTTGGTGCGGCACTTTCGGTACTGGAAGCGAGGAGAAACGCACCGGTTTAACTGCAGTGGAAACAAAGAACTTTTAGCAGTCGGTAGAATATAGAAAACTATTTCGGGAATGATAAGGATGCGCGACAAAAAAACGGGTTCAGTTTGCGACAGTGATATGGGCGCAGTTTTATCTAATTGGTTTGATGTGAGTATGCAGAAGCGCAAAGAGAGCATCGCTTATTGAACAACATCCGACGCAGTTCACAGGCTTCAATAGGCTTGAATAGGCCTGCCGTTGTTTTGATGTACGCCAACGCTAGGAGGGCGTCTTGTCGCTAGGAGGGCGTCTTGGCGTGGGCAAAATGCAATAACATCAACAACTACATTCGTCATACACCTTTTGTTGCGTCTCATAAGTGGCGTAGCCAGGATTTGGTTTCGGGAGGCGGTACAGATTTCCAACTTTTTAACAGGGTCCCCCCTGTTGCGCCGCAGGCGAAATTTTTGAGATTTTGGGCTACTTTCGAGCAATTTTAACCTATTTTGACCTACTTTCGAGCATTTTTAACCTTACAAGCGAGCTTTTAAATGCTTTCTCTCTCTCTCTCTTCTTTCGCCCGGGCATTTTTGCAACGGGGGCGACCCTGTTGAAAAAAATTTCTTCGGACCGATTTCGGGGAGGGGTTTAGCCCCCCCCCCCCCACCCCCTCCCTTGGCTACGCCACTGCGTCTCATACCGATTGTCTCTAATCATACTGTAGGCTGTCGATTTGACTGTATGCAATTAGCGTTTTCTCCAAAACGTTGTTAAAAGTGTTGGGGTCGTCAATCGGATGTTTTGAAAAATTTCTGGATCCCAATTTTAAGGAATGTCCGAGCAACTATTATTGCAGTCTTTGGACTCAATGGCGCGCGGTGTTTTTTTTGCATTATATGTGTGAATTTTTTATTTATAAATTCTCAAATTTTCAGCCGATGGATTGCCTTGTGTCAGCGGCGGCTCAGAGACAACGCAGAAAAAATCGCGAAAATCGCGCAAAAAGATGAAGAAACAAAAAGAAGCGGAAAAGGACAAGGAGAAACCGTTCAAAATCGGCAGAAAAACCAGCGTAAAGTCGGCGATCGAAGAGGTGAAAAGCGCGCCCAAAGTCGACAATTCAAAAAGGAATTTGCGCTATTTGAAGTTCGTCGCAACGCATGGCCTGGATACGGACAAAGTTGACAAGGTGATCTTCTAAATTTCGCGGGGTCAGCGGCGCACGCACGCACGCAGTGGCGCGTCTCTGATGGGATGCCCAATTCCGCAAGGGGCAAATATCAGAATAGGGAATTTGCCGCGATTTGACATAGTTGAATTGAGAATTGTTTTACACGCAGACACTTATTTTATATTGTGTAGTATAGTAAATACACTCAATCTTTTATTGCCACTTTGGGTTGGGGATGTGTGGGGAGTGGGACGGCAAAATAGTTAGATGTCCAAGCGGCGCACCGCTAGCAAACAGTTAGCTTCTTCATTACATAGCTTCACAGTTCACACAAGCGAACGACGCTGACAGCGTAGTAGACTGACAATTAGTGAAAGTAGCTAGTGTTGACAGGAGTTTTAGCTTCTTCGGTATCGCATAGCTATTTTCGCGTGCAAGTGGGTGCAGACGGAGTGCCTAACTAACTTTTCCGACTGAATGACTGCCGCCAAAGTTGAATCACTTCCCCAAAGTTGACCATGTGTTGTGCCCTCTGAGTCTGTGGGGGAGCGAGCAAGTTGCGCGTTGCCATTTGCCAATAGTGTTCCGAAAGAAACGTACCGCACCACCCGCACGCGCACCACACACACGAGGTTGTTTTATCGCCTGCATTTAGTTGTTTTGCTTTTTTCGTTTTTTTTTATTTGTGATTTGTTTATTTACCATTTCAGTTGATCTCGGGCCAGCAGGAGGCGTACACGCGGAGAAAGGAGAGTCTCAAAGCGCTGAGAAGCAACCAGAAACGGCCCAAAAGCATCAACGATTCTGGCGAAAAATCCGTTTTTAAAGCTGCCGACTTTTCGCGTTGGCGCGCCACGCTGGTCACCAATTCTATAGCGTCATGATGACGAGTTAAAATTTCAATTTTTGTTGTGTCGTACATTTGAAACTGCAAGCGTTTCTGTTGTCTGTGAGAGGGGCGACTCAAAGCTTGACGGAATAAAGCTGAAATTGAAGTTTGAATGGGAAGTGTACATGTGTGAAATGAAGCATGGTTACACGTACTTTAATGGTGATTGGCGCTCCATAGACAAAAAAAGAATTGGTTTGTAGTGTTTTGTTTTATTTCTGGGCGTCTCAGTTATTTAAATACGAAAAATCCTGGGAAAAATGCTGACTCGACAATTCGCGCGCGTTGTGTCGGCTCGCTCCAATTTCGCTTTTCAGCGCATGTACTGCGCTATGGGTGCGTTGCTTTCTGTTGTTTTTTATTTATTTTAATTTTGCACGTCGAGGAATTGCGTTGAATCAATTACATTTATGTGCGATTCTGCGGTTGTTTGTGGTACTAACGTTGCATATTTCAAGCGAAGTTATATCTTTACCCAAGAAACGTTTTTCGTTGTTTTCTTTTTCTATTGCATTTTTGACCAATTTTGCGAGTTGTTTCGCGTTTTGAATTTTTATTTTTCTGCATGCGTGCGTTGTATTCTTGCGAGCAAGTTTCTCGTATTCATTTGAGTTTACCGTACATTTGTTTTAGCGGCGGATTATCAGTGCATCAAGGTGGAAAAGCGCGGACCTGACGGCGTCGTGGGGTTGGTGACCTTGAATCGACCTAAGGCCCTCAACGCGCTCAACTCCGCCCTCATGTCTGAGGTTGGTTTCGTTAGGTCGAGTTTTGAAAGACCTAACATTATTAGGTCGCAAACCTGAAAGGAGGAGGCACTGAAAGAACCCGCCCCACTACTTGAAACAAATGTTTGAACAATTTTCAGCATATAGGTTTTGATCGAAAAAGTTGCTTCAAGTTCAACCTCATTCCTATAGTTAGTCTGCTGGCTTTGGAGGTTGTGACGGAGGGGGGGGGGGGGGGTCACGGGGGCACTATTTTGGGTTGGGTTGAGTGGAGGCCAAAAAGCGTGAAGCATTCAAGGATCTAGAAGGATAATTATTTTAATTTAAATTAATCAATTTTTTTAGCTTTTGGAAGCGGTGGACGACCTGGACAGGGACGATCGCGTCGCCGCCATCGTCCTCACGGGCAACGACAAGGCGTTCGCCGGTTAGACGGACCTTTTTAATGTTTAAATTTTGAAATTAATTTTGGATTGGAAATTTTAATTGGATTGGAAATTAATTGGAAATTTAAATATAGACTTCTGGTGCATTAAATCGTTAACCTTGTCAAGTGTGCCTGTTCAAGTTTAAGCATTGTGTGCTACTACCCCGTTTCCGCTGCAGTTGGCTATTTCTTTGAATTTTCACGTTTTTTTTTCTGGCTCCGACTTTTATTATTTTCTTAATTTTATGAAACTGACTGTATAAAATATTCCAGCGGGTGCGGACATCAAGGACATGCAGCCGATGCGCTTTCACGACGTCTACAGAGGGAAGTTTCTGGAAGACTGGCACGGCTTGCTCAAGGTCACCAAACCCATCATCGCTGCCGTCAATGGCTTTGCTGTCAGTTTGGAGCTGTTTTAAACATGCCAATATGCCAATACTTTTTGTCATGCGTTTTACTCGAAGTTCCTGCAACATGCTTGTTGGTGTCTGAGGAGGTGTTTGGGTCAAGGTCAATCGTGCTGGTGTGGGTGGTCAGGGGAGGGGTAGCATAGCTATAAGAGTGTTGACTGTTGATGACGTCATCTGCTGATCAAATTAAGCTGGGCGGCGGCTGCGAGTTGGCCATGCTCTGCGACATCATCTACGCCGGTGACAAGGCCAAGTTCGGCCAGCCCGAGATCAAAATCGGCACCATCCCTGGTATTTTCGTGCATTTTTCTTCATTCTTGGGGGGGAATATCCTTAGCTATTTTATCATTGATTGATATTTCACTGTCGAATTTTAGGCATGGGAGGCACGCAGCGGACGGCCAGGGTTGCCGGCAAGTCGTTCGCCATGGAGATGACGTTGACCGGCGATCAATACTCGGCACAGGAAATGATGGCGAGAGGACTCGTCAGCAGAGTGTTCCCTGCGGGAGAAACGGCAAGGAGAACGCACGCATGCACCGGCACGCACGCACGCACGCACGCATGCACCGGCACGCACCGGCACGCACGCATGCACGCACACACGCACGCACCGGCACGGACGCACGCACGCACGCACCGGCACGCACACACGCACCGGCACGCACGCACGCACCGGCACAAACGCGCATTCACGCACGCACTGAGAACAGCGATAAAGGCATAAACCAAAGTTGACCTCATCTATAGGTTGTGGAGGAAGCGATAACGCTTGGAGAGAAAATCGCAAAAAATTCCAAGCTGACAACGGCCATGTGCAAAGAGGTAATTTACTTCACTTTTAGTTACGCGCGTGACGTTCTGTTGTTAAAGATCAAGGTTTTGTTTGCGGTAATCGCATAGGTCGAATCTAGGCTGTGAACAAGGCGTACGAAACGACCTTGACGGAGGGCCTCAACTTTGAGCGGCGCCTATTCCACGCCTCATTTTCGACGGTACGCCACGAGTATGAAACAACACCTTGGTGTATGAATATTTGCATGTCTGACATAGAAGTACGGTAGATACCAAATGCATGCATGCCAACGACAACATAGCATACCAATAATTTAGCACGACCAAAAGGAAGGCATGAAAGCGTTTATTGAGAAGCGAGAGGCCAAGTTTACGGACAGTTGAACCATCAGCTCGAGAGATTTTAGTGATAGTTTGACTTTGAACTATTTGAAAATCCGAAAATTTTGAATTTGAATCTAGTGATTGTTGTTGGGTTATCGGGTTTTTGGTTCGTGCCTGTTTAGAGCTACGATAGCAGAAGATAGCAGTCGCTGCGCTTGACTCTGTGGGGTAGCGCAAATGTGATGGTATTAGGAAAAGTCCAGTTCATTTCAAAAACGGCCAAATACCATGCAAAACGCGGAACAATTGTAAAACAACGAGAATCTTGTTGAAAGGCGCAAATTCAAAACGGCTAGGTCACAGGTGTGCCAGCGCAAAGTCTAGACTCGGACTTAGCGCGCTGGGACTGAGGTCGCTGTCGAGCAGGGAGGGATTGAGGTGCTTTCCGATCTTCAGCAATTGCAGTCGGATGGTTGGGCACAGCGCGCTCGGAGAGATGTTCGAAGTGAGTAGCGAGGGGTTCAGGTTGATGCGAAGCTGAAGTTATTCGAGGGCGCGTGCGTGCGCTCCTGCGTTGGCGTTCCGCTGCGTGCGTGCTTGCGTGCATGCGTGCGCTTCCGCTGCATGTATGCGCTCGTGCGTGCGTGCGTGCGTGCCGGTGCGTACGCGCGTGCGTGCGTGCCGGTGCGTGCGCTCGTGCGTGCGTGCGTGTGTGCCGGTGCGTGCGCTCGTGCGTGCGTGCGTGCGTGCCGGTGCGTACGCGCGTGCGTGCGTGCCGGTGCGTGCGTGCGTGCGTGCCGGTGCGTACGCGCGTGCGTGCGTGCCGGTGCGTGCGCTCGTGCGTGCGTGCGTGTGTGCCGGTGCGTGCGTGCGTGCCGGTGCGTGCGAGCGTGCTGCCGTGCGTGCGTGCCTGCGCGGCACTCACGAGGTGGAACTGGTAGAGTCCGCCGAGGACGCAGGGCGCGATCACCTGACGCAGCAGCTGGGGACTGCCGACGATCTGGAGGAGGTTGGCGACGACCGTGGGCGAGAGCGCTCCAGGCTCGATGACCTGAGTCAGCAGCCCGGGCGCGAACTGCAGTCTCAGCAGGTCCAACAGCACCGTCGGCGACAGCACCAACGGCGAGACGTTGACGTCGAGCAGTTTCGGGTTGAGCAACTGGAATGCGGAGGGCTTTTCAGTCGTCGAAGAGTGAGCTATGGACTGGACTTTGCGGCGTCGTAGACAGTTATGATGGTACGGAGCATTACTTTTGGGCGAGAACGCAAAATTTAGAGAATGAAAAGAATGAGTGAAAGCGGAGAAAAGAAAGCAGGACTATACCAGTGTTGTTGCACATATCTCTCACTCTTAACGCAGTGCGCGCGTGCATACAGTATGCCAACAAATTTGCATATACCGTACTACGCACCAGTGAGAGAAGGCGTGCCGTGACGGTGGGAGCGAGAACGCTGGGCGCAACCTTCGCCGTCAGAAGCTTCGGCTCGGCATTCACCTTTATTGTATTCGCGCTGACGTCTTAGGGAAAAGGCCGTGTGTGGAATTGTTCTTGCTTTGAATATTGCTGCGACAGTGTATTGACCCGCATTGAATTCGGGTTAACAAGAGTCGAAATCGAGGTGGAAGTACGGCTTTGGGATTGACAAAGTGGGCTCTTTCCACACACGGGCCTGGGTCGAGTAGGGCGGGCGCAAATCTCGCTTGAAGAACTCTGGGATTCAGCGTAAGTTGCCCGTCCGAAAAACGAAAAACGGTTGCGGCAATCGCCAGCAGCGTCCAGTTCTTGGGAAGCGACTTGTGAACCATCCTATTCTGGCGATGCAACTGCGTTCGTGATTTCTTCGGTTAAATCCACCCACCTGGATATGGTACCTGTGCAAACTAGGTACGGTTCCCGCTGGCTCTGCCAGCCACACTATACAGTGTATGCCGTTCGTATTAGCGCATACGAACTGTGCCGCTGTTTATCACGGCCCTATATTGAGCCGCCAGCTGTCGTCAACGGCGCCATAATTAGGGCGGCGCTCATAAAAAATTACGCAGTGCGCAGTGCGCGGCACATCATGTTATGGCGTATGAACACAGGTAATCGATACCCATTCGTCGTGCGTACGCACTGCTAGACACAATCGCTTTACGGCACGCGCGCCATCAAATCCGTTTGACTGGAAAGCGAAAATGGGTCGGCCAGAAGCGACGCATTGACAATGGGACATTTTGCGATTACGATTAGTGAGTAGTGACCGTCTCTAACTGTGGACAATAACGCAACGTTGTAGGATGGGCTGCTTCACTGATCTTGACTCGTAGAATCAGGCTTTTTTTTATGCACTTGCAAAGCGAACTTTTTGGCTTTTCTGACAAAAGCAAGGTGGTGTAGCATTTTGCAATGCGACAACAGTGTACAGCAAACCGTATGATTAGCCACCAACTGTAATTACCCTCCTCCCGTATAATTACGCCCCATCTCTAGACCCCTTTGAGCTTATTAGCCACCCCTCATAATTAGCTACCTCCCTAAACGGGCCACCGTCTGAAAGACAATTTTTTTCAGTATCTGGGTGTAGGTTTGGATGAGTATGTGTGTATGTACGTGTATGTGTAAGTGAGTGTGTGAGAGAGTGTACAGTCGTGTGTGTGCGCGCAGTGCCACATCACCCCCTCTGGCTACGTAACTGGGCTTCCTATTCGTTCAGCAACAGAACATTTGCAGGCGCATAAAGAGTATGCAGTGCGTGTGGAGCCGTGCGACGACTCATTCAACAACCGCCACCATCCGACCAGTTTGGCATATGCGAAATAGCCATTGTTGGCGCACGCAAAAGTTTTCATTTGGCGCTGCTGAGTATACGTTAGCGGAGTATATATTTGCCCCAACCGCTTTTTTGAAATGTGCATGGCAGTGACCAATAGGGCTGGTCGTGGCCTAGAGCCCGCGCCCTTTGGAAGCTGTCGTGTACCTGCTGCCAGCTGGCCGCGCAATTTCACCCACATGGGTGATGTTGTGCGGTCAGTTGACACCTGACGGCAGCAGGGCACACTGGTAAAAGCGGAAACGCTCAACCAGCTGGGCCAGGTGCCTCCCTTCGGGGAGTGGGTAAAAGCCCCAACCGCTTTTTTGAAATGTGCATGGCAGTGACCAATAGGGCTGGTCGTGGCCTAGAGCCCGCGCCCTTTGGAAACTGTCGTGTACCTGCTGCCAGCTGGCCGCGCAATTTCACCCACATGGGTGATGTTGTGCGGTCAGTTGACACCTGACGGCAGCAGGGCACACTGGTAAAAGCGGAAACGCTCAACCAGCTGGGCCAGGTGCCTCCCTTCGGGGAGTGGGTGAAAGCCCCAACCGCTTTTTTGAAATTTGTCTATTTCCCAGTATAGACTCGTTAACGCAACTTTCTTCTAACTACGCTTTTACTTTCATCTAATTACGCTTTATCATTTTTTTGTTATTCCGGCGGTACGGTAGACGATGTTTAATATGGAGTTCCAGGGCCTCAGGGCTGGGAGAGCTGCCAGCGACTTAGGCTTAGGCTTAGGATTATGCACGCACGCAAAGCGCACACGCGCTCGCACGCACGCGCACGCACAAGAAATGGTAAAGCGTAATTAGATGAAAGTGAAAGCGTAGTTAGAAAAAAGCCCGAAACTTGCGAAGGTTCTTCAGAGAGCGTCGTCGACTTCGTCGTCGCCTTCTCATCATCAGTGCAGCATTTGTGCAGTCTCTTGCAGCTCTTGCGCCAACTCAGAGATGGAGAATCTTCCGTGGCCTGCCCTGGACGAGATCGTTTTCAACTGGACATTAGGGGACATCGCCCTGTTGCGAGAATCCGCTGCCTTTTTCGCGTTCTCCCTATTCCCTGTAAACTCCAGATGGCTGCGTGGCGTGTGCAGCATGCAGATCCGCAGAAAAGTGAAAGGTGTCGGCACCGATTCGCTGGTAATACGCCTTCGAGACGTTTTTCTGCAACAAGTCCGACTTTGGCACTCAAATTGAGCAGGTCGTAGTAATGATCACCAGTCGAGGTGCAATAAGTGCTTGCCAGTACTTCTGCACTAAACCCCTCCTTGCTGGCGAAGGATGGAGATGGGATGAGTACGAACTGATGGAACCAGTCGTCATTGAAAAAGTCGTCTTTCGACTCAACAACTATATGAGACAGCTCTCTCCAAAAAAGGAAGCTGCCAGCACTTTGCGGGATCTCCTTATTCAGGTTGTAGACACACACACACACACGCACGCACGCACGCACACACACACACACAATATGCATGCATGCAGCATGACATAGATACTTGTTTAGTGGAACGGTTCTGGGTACAACCGAAATCGATCGCCACCTGATATCAAGCGTGCCTACTCAGAGTTTCTTCATGGTGTTTTGTCAAAGTGAGTGGCTCTGCTAAGAATTAGTCTCACTGACACTTTAAAAAACTTTAAAAACTGTTTTTGACGACAACCACCTGACACAGCACAATGGCCGTTAACTAGATCACAAGACCACAGGGCGTAAACATAACATAACATTTAGGGCTAGTATGCTTCGACGTCTCTCAGTACTTGTGGACAATTTGAAGCTGCCAGATGCGTTTACTGCGCTTTTGAATGCTGGATTGCCATCAGTTCACGAGCTTCACCTTTCCATCGATGGCACCTCCGACGATGGTGGATGGATAACATGGACGTTGCCAGTTCACTTGTCCGACCACGCTAGCTGGCCCAACCTCGTCCATCTGTCCGTCAACCAGAGTCTCTATCAGGTCGTTCGATCCTGCGACGTCGCCCGTCGACTTGTGACTGCCTCTGCTTACCAGTGGAGTGCAACCGACTTGCTCGCTCACTCCTTCGACGGTGGTCGACTCGCGGCGCTGACAGAACTGACAATCGGCAATTGCATCCAATTCGTCACTGGCTCCGGTCGGGTCTGGCACTGCTCTCTGCTGCTGCCCATCGCCAACGCGGCACCGCACTTGCGCCAGCTTCGTCTCAAGCAGTTGTGCGTCTGCTGGAACCACGAGTTGAACGCTGCAACCGATGCCGAAACCAAACCAACGGTCACGCTGTCATACCGCGAGTTTGTTGGTCGAACGGAACAGTTACACACGCTGGTCGTCCAGCAATTAGGCGTGCAGCGTACCATTGCGAAAGGGAGTCGAGTCGTTGTCGAGAGCGCCGACTGGCCCGAAACGCGTCAGCTACTGACCGTTTACAAGACGCCACGCACAAAGTCGTTTCGAGTTCCAGGGCTGGTACCAGCAGAAGCAATTCGAGGACATGTGTTCGTTGCCCTCCCCCAAGCCCTAGTGTCTTTTGACACTGTTTGTCGCTTGTCACAGCCAGTGTAATGAAACCATTCCAGAACCCTCCCCACTCAACCCTCGCCAATAACCTCGTATACATTTCTGCGATTTGTGCTTGTTTTGTTCTGTCTCTGTTGACCATTCGCACTTCACGTTCTGTGGCCATTCTTCTTTAGTCATGTGAGGCTTTCTCGTAGAGCCATTGTGGTGTGACTAAATGATTACGATCACGAGCATTTCCGCTCTGAATACCGTACGCGTTCTTCTACGCATGTGCTGCGCCGTGAGGAGGGGAACTTTTAGTAGTTAAACTTGTTCCTTAGTAACCAGTGAAGGGAAGCTGTGCAAGAAGCTGTTCCTGGCGACTAGTGGATACAAGATTGGCGCGACCTGAAGAACAAGGAGGAGCGACGCCAAGCGATGCCGAAGGACGAGCAGCTCGCCACCGCCTCAAGCGCGTCGTTCCAGCCGACGATGAGCTCGCTGCCCGTCGCGCCGCCGCCCAAGTACCTGGAGCACCCAGGCCCGCCGCCGATCCCGTACCACGTGTGGAGCCGTCTCTTCGACCGGTTCGTCTACCTGCTCGACGCCGGCCGGTCGGCTGAGCAGCGTCTCAACGACAAACCTAGCCTTCACCGCCGCCTGCTCCACCTGGCCCACCGCGGTCATCCAGGCGTGGTTCGGATGAAGAGGACGGTCCGCCGCGCCTACTACTGGCCGGGCCTCGACGCGCAGATCGAGCAGTTGGTCCGGCACTGCGCCGCTTGTCAGAGAAGCGACAAGTCCGTCGCGCCGGCCCCGTCCGACAAAAGCCAACTGCCGAAGCCGACAAAGCCATGGCAGCGACTCGGCATCGACATCACGGGACCGTTTGACGTCGCGCCGGCCGACAAGCGCTTCGTCGTCGTTCTCCTCGACCACTACTCGCACTGGTCGGAGGTTCTGCTCACATCGACGACGACGTCTACGCGACTTTGCCGCTGGCTGGCCGACGTGTTCGCCCAGTTTGGAAATCCCGCCCAACTGGTCAGCGACAACGGGCCTCAATTCGTCTCGACCGATTTCGCTGATTTCTTAGCCGCTCGAAACATCGACCACCACAAGACGGCCCTGTACAACCCGCAGGCCAACGGCATGGTCGAATGCTTCAACCGCTACTTGAAGCACGGCGTGCAAGCCTTTTCCGCCGACAGGTCGGGTTGGGAGGAGGGAGTGCGCCGCCTGCTGACCAACTACCGAGCGACTCCACTGACGGCTGACGGCGACAGTCCGTCTCAGCTACTGCTAGGCCGCCAGCTGCGTCTCGACCATGAGATGCCCGACGTCACGGAGATTCCGCCAGGCTACAAGCGCAACCGCTTCAAGGCCGAGGAGCAGCCGCCACTGCAAGGACACGCACCGCCGAGAAGCCACGGTCCCTACCGACTGACCGACCGACCGCGTGCTCGTCCGACGCCCGCACGTCCTGAAGGGCCACGCTCCCTGGAAGGGTCCGCTGCGCGTCACGAAGATCCTGGGCGACTTCTCCTACCAGCTTGAGGACGGGACGCGTTGGAACGCTCGCCGGCTGCGTCGCTACTACGAGCCGCCGGAGGACCTGCTCCACCCGACGATGACGCTGCCGGCCACTGAGTCAACACCGGCCGCTTCGACTTTGGCCGCGCCCCCAGCGAAGACGCCGCCTCGACGGTCGCAGCGAGAGCGCCGCCGCCCCGCGCGCTACTCGCCGTAGTAGAGTCTTGGAGCCGCCTACCGTCGACTGCAAGACTGGGGGGCTATGGTGTGACTAAATGATTACGATCACGAGCATTTCCACTCTGAATACCGTACGCGCTTAGCTGTACTTCTTCTACGCATGTGCTGCGCCGTGAGGAGGGGAACTTTTAGTAGTTAAACTTGTTCCTTAGTAACCAGTGAAGGGAAGCTGTGCAAGAAGCTGTTCCTGGCGACTAGTGGATACAAGACATTGATCAAGGAGAGTGGCTGGTGACAAAGCTACATGTATGGTATGTACCGTCTGTCAATCCGTGAGATCCATACGTTTGACCTGTGCTTGCGATGCTGAAGTGACTTTGGAAGATGCATGGCTTTGAATTTGAAATATCGTGTCCTGACTCCTGACAGGCTTTGACATTGACTGCAGCACGCGTGCATGGTAATTTTAATGAACCGTTTTGCATATCCTTAAGTTTCCATTCCAAAAACGCACCTCTCCCCATACCTGTAACCGGGTCTGGAAGAGTGGGGGGGGGGGGTAAATGGCCGAATTCTGGGGGGGGGGTGTGGAGCAAAAAGTGGGGGGTAGCCGGCCATTTTTTGAGTTATACTGGCACTTTTGGTCAAAAATGGGTATAAATAGGGTCTAAACAGTGTTATTTACAGTGTTTATGGTTATATAACACTGAAAAGCACTAAAATACACCAACATTTACTCACTTTATCCCTTGTGAAAATTCTGGGGGGGGGGTTGAAAAAATTCGGCGGGGCCCCGAAAAAAAACCCCCAACCCATACCTGTAACTGGGTCTGGCAGAGTGGGGGGGGGGGTAGCTGGCCGATTTTGGGGGAGGGGGTCTCCGGAGCAAAAAGTGGGGGGGGGGGAGTAGCTGGCCATTGTTTGAGTTATAATGGTACTTTTTGGTCTAAAATGGGTATAAAAAGGGTGTAAACAGTGTTATTTAGCTGTTTTATGGTCATATAACACTGAAAAGCACTGAAAAACACCAACAGTTACTCACCTTTATCGTTTTACACATGACGAAAATCCTTTGGGAAAATTCTGGGGGGGGGGTCGGGGGGAGTTGGGGGGTGGTTGAAAAACTAGTGGGGGCCCCCCAAAGCCCCCCAACCACCCCCCCCAGTTACAGGTATGCCCCAACCCAGTTACAGGTATGCCCCCCCCCCCCGAGTCGGAAAGTTTACCCCGCCACAAACCTACCCCCAGAATGCTTCTAAAGACGTTTTCAACCTGTCTATATTACAAAATTAGTGTAATGTCTTTCCTTGTCAGTGTTTTTAACCCTAAGACAGCTAACGCTTTTTTAAAACCTTATTTTGACCCATCCTTGGCCAAGTGCCAAAATGCCAGACGCTCTTTTGGTACATTCCCCCCCCTCCTCCAAAATGGCTTGCGTCCCACCCCACCCCCAGGGGACTGGAGCTCCTTCTTGAGGGGTGGGGGTAGAAATTTGCAGAGGCTGTCTATTGGGAAGATTAAGAACATCCTTGTTAAAAAAATCCACTACAAAACTTCAGAGTAGGTACTTGGTACTTTTTACTTTTGGGCAACATATGGTACACTGCAAATAGCGCAATATCAGCACGGCATGCAGCGTGTTTAGTAGGCTCCTCCGTTTTTCGTCTCTGCTTCTACAGCGATGGAGCAGTAGCGTCACAGCATGACGCGCTCTCATTCCAAATCAGTTCCGTGTCGTCGACGTTGACGAGTCGGACGTTGCCGCCCGTGATGCCAACCGAAGGGCCGATGGGAGCGTCGCACCCGCCAGTCGACCTCATCACCGTCAGCGGGACTCTCGTGCTCGGCCAGTCGGTGCGGTCGACGTCGGAGCAGCCGGCACCTCCTTCCGTCTGCACAGCGACCACGGAGAGCGTTCGCAGCTGCTCGGCGGCAGCGACGAAGTCGTTATACGAGAACATGTCCCCGTCGCTCCTACCCGAAAGCCGGAGCCGGCCGACGCGCAGATGGCGCAGGTTGGGCGCGGCCCGGAGGGGTGCGACGGGAAACTGGCGACGGGACGACCGTTGGGGCGGGCTCGCCTCGAGCGAGTCGAGGTTGAGGCAGATCAGCGCCCAGAGCCGACCCGAGCCGAAGCGGCGATCGTCGCGTCCGTTCCAGTTGCAAGAGAAACGCCGGAGGCGCTCCAGCCGCCCTGCGATCTCGTCCGACTCGATGAAGTCGCTGGCACTTGGCCAGTTGTCGTTGCAGACGAGATGGACGAGTCTTGGCCAGTTCGAGTCTGCCTGCAGAGGCCACATGCTGTCGCCGTAGGGGGTCGCGTATTTGTACTGGAGCTGTAGACACTCGACGGTGGGCAGTCCCCTCCGAAATGGCGACATCACCTCTGCAGCGAACACGCGATGGGTGCAAGGCAAAACCAACAGTCGGAGGTGACGAAGATCCGGGCTGAAATTGTGCATACCGGCAATGAAAATGGAATTACTAAGAGCAAATGACCAGTGCAGGTGCTATCCATTCAACAAATATTTCCTTTAATTTTCTATTGATTTTTCTTTTCTTTTAGAAATTCCTTATAAGAAATATTAACCAACAACAACTCCAACCACCATAGCCAATTTAAATTGACTGTGGAAAAAAAATAACTGCGAAATTTTAGTTCACAGTTGGAGAAATTGAGGTTGAAAGTATAGAGCCCCCTCCAGGGAAAGGAGGGAGAGGGGTCTGACGGTCAGCGTCGGGGGACAATCGGAAGTCCCCCCCCCCTCCGTCAAGAATTCTACTGTGTACCAGCAGCATGCAAAAACAAGGAGAACGACGGTATACATTGTGTTGGCACATGAAGGAAATATTGCACACCTCGTACGCACGCACGCGCGCTCATAATTATGCGCACATTCAAAGAGGGAATCGCCACCTCGTGAGGACGTCTCGGAGAAACGAGCAGAGAACCGTCAAGAAGGTCATCGTGAAGTTCCAAACTCCTCGCGAGTCACAGTTCGACTGAATTCAATTCACATGCCCTCACGCCACTTATAGCAGATCAAATTCAGCAACCATGAGCGTAAAGGTGTCCAAGCGCGGAATGGCGTCTTGCTGATTCTTTGCAAACTGTCGACGGCAGTTCCGCAGCAGCGCTTCCAACTCGTCCCCGTGCGCCTCTATCGAATTGTGCAGAGTGCAGACGCTTTGAGTGCGTTTCGTCGTCCACAATTCGATCACCTGATCAGATATTGGCCGTGACCGGTTTAGCGCGTCAACCACACAGCCTCTCGCACCAACCATTCGATCGTCGAAGCGTGTTGGCAGCTTGAGGCTGATTTCGCAAGCGTGTCGGAGCCAGCAAGTGTCGGCTGGAAAGAGGTCAAAGGCGAACAACGCAGCAGTGAGTCTCAACGTGGCGATTTCTCTCAACGACACGTTCGACACCACTTCCTCCAACACCCTGCGGGGAAGGCGCTCCAGCCTTATGTAGCATTTTTTACGTGGCTGGTTGGAAGAGCAACATCTGCACAAAAAGCGGCATGCGGCTCGCAATGGCGACATGACATGGCAATGGCAACGCCCACAAAAACTACAGTGAATGTACAGTGTAGATAACAAGACGCCGCTCCGCGCATACGCCACAGTCGATGCGCTGAGGGAAACACCGCGCACCGCACGCAACGGTAACTTAAAATTCGCTTCACTGAAACTTATATTTTTGTTAGAAAGTTGTAGAGAGACTGCGAAAACGCACATTAGCAGGTTGGTGGAAGTCAGTAAAAAACATAGGAGAATTTTGGCGAGGCGGGTTGAGTGAGTTCAAATTGTTTTTTTAGCATTTTTATTTGGCGCAATCCCAACACACCGTGGAGGCGTAGACAATGTCAGACATTGGGGAATGACCGCCTTCCCCTACCCCCAGTCACAGTCAGACATGGGTTGCACAAGTTGTAGTTCCGTGTACAAACGAGTACATGTGTCCACTGTGCGATTCAACTCATCAGTCACGCATAATCACGCATGATGCAACATCACATTGACAGCACGCGGCGACGAGTTTCACAGGTCCATTGAGCAGCCTAGAAGCGCTCACGCGTCTACGACGAATCAGCTATAGCGTCACAGCATGCGCTCTCGTTCGGCGACCAAATCAGTTCGGCGTCGTCGTCGACGAGTCGGACGTTGCTGCCAGTGATGCCAAAGGAAGGCCCTATGGGAGCGTCGCCAGTCGACCTCATCACCGTCAGCGGGGCTCTCGTGCCCGGCCAGTGGGTGCGGTCGATGGCGCAGGGTCCTCCTGTCCACAGGACGAGCACGGCAAGCGTTCGCAGCTGCTGAGCAATGGCGACAAAGTCGCGATACGAGAAGCTATCCCCGTCGCTCCTACGCGACACCAGGAGATTGCCGACGCGCAGATGACGCAGGTTGGGTTGGGCGCGGCCCGGAGGGGGTCGAGGGGAAACTGGCAGCGCGACGACCATTGGGGCGTGCGCGCCTTGAGAAAGTCGAGGTTGAGGCAGACGAGCGCCCGCAGGCGGCCCCAGCCGAAGCGGTCATTCCAGTGACACGAGAAGCGTCGGAGGCGCTCGAGTCTCCCGGCAATCTCGTCCGACTCGACAAAGTCGCGCACACTGGGCTCGTCACGGCAGACAAGGTGGACGAGTCTGGGCCAATTTGAGTCGGCCGCCAGAGGCCAAGTGTCCTCGGCAGTGGGGATGGCGTTGAACTGGAGCTGTAGGCATTCGACGTTGGGCAGTCCCCTTCGAAATGGCGTCATCACCTCTGCGGTGAACACGCGATGGCTGCAAGGCAAAACCAGCAGTCGGAGGTGGCGTAGCGTGGGGCTGAAAGAAAAGTGGAGGTAAAGACTAGTGCAGCTTTCAATCATTCTACACCCACACACACACACACACACACACACACCACAAATGTGACATTCTTTGTCGGAAGGAAGTGCAGTATGGTGAACCTGTACGTCACTGACTACGTTTGCGAAGGCATTGCCACAAACAAATTGGCATGTGTGTTCATTGTTGACCGCGAACGCACGCACGAAAAGCTTGAAATCGCCACCTCGTCAGGGCGTCACGCAGAAACGAGCAGATGACCGTCAAGTTGGTCATAGTGACGAGCCACACTCCTCGTGTTTCACTGTTCCACTAAATTCAAGTGCTGTGTCGTCTCGTCCCTCGCAAGTCACATACATATAGCAGAACAATCACGCAACCATGAGCGTCAAGGTGTCCAAGCGCGGAATGGCGCCCTGCTGAGGGTTGGACGCAAACTGTCGACGGCATTTCAGCAGGAATCCCTCCAACTCCTCCCCCTGCGCCTCTTTCGTTATGCGCTGAGTGCAGACGCTTCGTGTACGCTTCGTCGTCCAAATTTCGACTATCTGAACAGCCATTGGCCGCGTTCGCGACTCGCGTGCCACGTACCTACATACGACGACGGGCCGTGGGCACATTCCCGATTTTTTTTCTACAAAACGATCATTCATTTTTTTACAAAAATTGATATTGATATATACACAATAAATTGTTAGGACGGGTACGTGCTGTAAATCCACCGCCAGGGGTCACTACTCCTTCAACCTCTCCATAGTCTATATACAGGGCCGGGCACTATCTCTTGGAGGCGTGCGAGTGTGAGTGGGGGCTTTTACTCTTCAGCCTCAAAATTAATATCTACAGAAAAGAGGATCCCCTTGCCTCGGGGCACTATTGGAGGGGTCCACTGGAGAAGCGCAATTACAATTAGAGGACTTACCGTCTACTCGTCCAAATTGCTACCGTATGCACACTTGAACTGTGCGCACGAACCAGTCGATCGACAAAGAAGATCGGCAGCTTGAGGGTGATTTCGCAAGCGTATCGGAGCCAGCAAGTGTCGGCTGGAAAGAGGTGAAAGGCGAAGAACGCGGCGACGAGTCTCAGCGCCGCGATCTCTCTCAATGACACGTTCGACGCCATTTCCTGCAGCACCCTGTGGGGAAGGCGCTCCATCCCTACACGTCGGATTTTTAAGTGGCTGGTTGAAAGAGCAAGATATGCACAAAAACCGGCATGCTGCTCGCAACGGCGACATGACGAATCTCGGTAGAACGCGCACTCGTGTGTACATTGCAGATAACACGCCGGTTCCAGGCCGATACGCCACAATAGGAGCGCCAGAGAAGCACAAAACGAAGATAGTTCCCGGCCGATGCGCCACAGTACCTTCCAATTTGTTGCAATGCCATGATGCGGTAAATTGAACTATCGCTGGCAGCGCTTTGTAGTAGGTCAGTAGCCAACTTGCTTTGCAAGTAAAAAAAAATGCCAAAGGGCGTCAACTCCCTCCACGGACCATGTACATAGAACGTATTTTGGGTCTTAATGTATCGACCGTTTGGCGTTTGTTACCTCTTCTTGTCAAAAAAGTGCATGCTCCGTGTAGCACACTTTTTTAAGCTGACAGCAGACACTAATGGACGATTGCAAATAATCATCACCAATATCTCGCCCTCGCCAAAAATGTTCCTGGGCCCAACCGTGTACCTTAAATCCTCCAATAGAGCCCCCCATCCAATAGTGCCCCCGGGGAAGGCAACGTTGAAATAATAGTGCCCCCCCTCCTATAGTGCCCCCGGGTAAGAGGTATGTTATGCCATGTGCCATATCACATATCGCGTACACACACTTCTACTAACCAATGATAGGACGTTTCAGCAGCTATTAATTAACGGTACATCAACCGGTAAATGGGTAAAAAGTGATCAAAAACAATGAAAAAGTGTCAATTTTAATGGCGAAATTGGCATTGCCATTTAAAATTTTTAGGTTGAAAGTATGGGCCCCCCTCCAATAGCGCCCCGGGGTAAGAAGAGGTTGAAAAAATAGTGCCCCGGGGGCACTATTGGAGGATTTACGGTATGCTGAACCGCTGCAACTTGTCAAACTGCCCCCTATAATTTTTGGACTGCCCCTCTAACTTTGAATCCTGGCGCCGCCACTGGACAGTGGACACATAACCGACACATGTAGATACGCCACCGGACTGTCAGCAATTGAATTACGGCATTTCGCGTTTAGCTGATCGCCCTATTCGTTCCACAGTCGCTTTTGCGACTCGCGAAAAGCTTGTGCGGCTTGGCTAGCTCAACTAAGTACATCATGGTCCAGTCCGAGCAACCGCCCGACCCGACAAGCCCGCAGTTCGACGCGCTCAATAAACGACGAAAATCGTTGCGCGAACAAATGATCACTAGCTAGCAGCCCAGTTTATCAAGGAGTCTATACAGGCCGTAGGTGTCGACGCGCTGTCGACAGAGCTCCTCCATCTCCTGCCGACTGCTGACGAGCGCGTGCAGGCGCGACGCCATGTACAGCATAAAGTAAGGTTATTTTTTGGTCGTTTTTTTTTGGGGGGGGTTTTGGCGCTGGGCGTCTGTCTCCCACGCTATAGATGGAAGGCGACGCGGCGCGTCTATTAGATAGCCAATGAGCGAGAGACGCGACAACGGGACGGGAGGGAGGGATGGGTGTAGCAGTAGTGTGCGTCATTTGGTGTTTTGCTTGTGAGCGTCGTTTATTGCGTTGCGATTATGGATCAGTCGCCGTTGAACCAAAGGACAGATTGCTTAGTCGAATTTATTGAAGACCGAACAAGCCCTGTCGTGTGGCTGTCCACTAGAGATGAGCATGGGTCGTCGGGCCTGGGCCTGATTTTCCAGGGGCGGGCCGGGCCTGCCTCGTTTTTGGGCGAAAATTCGATAGAAATTTGCGGGCCTGGGTCGGATTTTTGTCGATTTGGCCGGGCCGGGCCGGGATTTGCAGGCCCGTGCTCATCTCTACTGTCCACACACGCAAATCGACGAGTCGCCATGACCCTGATGGACGCGTGCAGGAAAAGATCGCTGCCGGTGTCGGCATATTTCGAGAGTCTGGTGAGGCGAGTTCCTTTGCGTTGTCATATAATTTTCATTTGAAGTGAATCCAGTTCAAATCGCTGCGATTTAGGCGCCGCGCGAGCGTTGTGTACCGGACGCGCATGCTGGCCGTCGACTGACGGTGTTGCCCCCTGCAGCATTGCGCCATGCAGTGCTGCCATGGTTTTTTTCTTGCTCACGGAGGCACCCCAGCCGAGCAAGGCCGGTACAGACGCTGAGAGTCGCGACGATGCCGACTCACCTGCTTGCTGCTTTAAAACATGGTATTCTTTGAGATGTTAAACAATTAAACTTGTACTTTGTTAATCAACTTCATTCTTTTGTGTCAATCAGTTAAACTTGCATTTGCGTGTGTGCAGTCATTATTACTTTGTTTTCACGTCTACTCATAGGTTCAACTGCAAGAGTGGAGCTGCTCGTCGTACCCAGAGAGCACCGCTCCAACGAAAACGGTGAAGACGAATGTGCTCAATAAGGAGAAAGCGACACCGATCTTGAAATATAAAATAAAAGAATGGCGCTTGTTATGTTTTGTGTCGACGTTTTGCAATGTCAGTATTGTAAATTGTTTCGCTCGTATGTTAGCTGTGAGCCTGTGAGTGTTGTATGAGGCTAACGTTTGTGCGTCCACAGCGTTTGGCCTTGTGTCTTAAAGCGAATTTAAACCAATATCACAATAAAAAATCGCAACAACAGCAGTGCATCCCAAATAGCAATGAGTCGCTTAACCAAAGTTCGAATTTGGAACATTCCAAAGCCAAGGTGCAGTATATTAGCAGATTCCCCCGAACGAAACAAAATTTTCCACGCAAAAGCATCACGATACTTCACACACGGCAGACTGACACACAAGCAAAGACGCCCACAAGCTAATTACGCAGAGCCGTTGTTCGTTCCAAACGTTGCTCTCATTGGCTATCCAGCGGGCCACGCCTTCCTATGTTTTAGCGTGTGAGACGCTTGAGACGCTCAACGTCTCGAGACGCGTCTCGAGACGGCGATTGACGTTTATTTATGAATTGACGGTAGCTTCTTCCCAGGCCGAGCGCGCCGCGGATGTTTTAATTACACTCCATTCAGCTACATCAACAGGTACATACAGCTCTATTCTGCTAAAAGATATGATTTCTTTGACCGATGCCGGGCCCTATCAGGTGTTGTCATCGTTACATAGAATTCATCCAAGATTCAAATAATGAGCGTCCCTGCGGATCTATTTATCACGGCTCGGTAAGCTTGGACAGGAGTAGGGGAATCTGGGGTACATATAACCAGTGGTTTGATTTGCGCATATCTTCCGCCGATGTGTTTGCAACTTTTAGACAATGTCATGAAACATCTATAGCTATATCTAGCTTGCCGCGAACGGCTGGAAAAATGTAGAATATAGTGGTAGTTAGTCGCGTTGAGGTCCATCGCTCGCGATTTGTTAGGCGAAATTTGCTGCACGCGTATCTGCATTGTCTGTTAATTTCATGAGCATCGGTTGCGTTTGGCAGGAGTTATACGCAAATCAAAAACCCCACGATACTCAGGTGGCTCTCAGCCTATGTACTAGTTGTACAAAGACTATAGAAGATGAACTGCGACAACGATTCCTCAACAGTTTCTTCTCCGTCCGAAACCGAAGTCGCCAAGGACGTGCTCGTGGGCGCCATGCTGTGCCTGCTGAGCTGCGCTTGCACCGCGGCGTACGTGCCGGTGCTTCTGGCCCTCTGGCGCCTGGCCAAGTCTCAGCCGACGTTTCTGCTGTTTCTCAGCAGCGCACTAGCGGAACTGCTGATGTTCGCATTCTTCTGTTCACTGGGCCTGGCCATAGCCACCCATAACTGGAGCGACTGGCCAAGCCTGCTGTCGCCCTGGCTGCCGAGCATGGCCATGTCATTCGCCTGGCACGGACTCATTGGCCACTACGCGCTCATCGCCGCCAATCGGTTCTGCGCTCTCGTGCTCTACAAGCGAAAAATCGAGACGATATTCACGAGGAATCTGACGCTCTTCTGCAGCGCGGCGGGTGAGCTGAGGCAGCGTCGAATTCAACGGACGCAAAATGCGGCGCTTCACGGAGGAGGGGGGGGAGTTACAAGAATGCATACCTACGTTGCATACCATTACACCATAAAAACACAACCGACTTGTCTGTGCCTTCCAGTATACGTCGCAGTCGGCATCGTTGGCGCCTACGAAGCGTGGCTTTGCGACGGTGCGAGTGCCGTCTTCATACCATCCTTCTATGCCTTTGGACCGCTTGACATGGCGCACTATAAAGGGACCGGGGCCTACTTTGTGTCGGTGATGACCAACTGGTTCTTCTTTGTCACAACGCTGGCCATCTACGCTGCTCTCTTTCTGGTTATTTGCTTCTCCGCAGAGCACAGGAGCCTGTTCACGGGTAATGCACGCGCTTTAGCGTTTGCTTGTCGCAATTTCTAAAAACGTTCTAAAAACGACTGCACAAACCTGGAGGGGGGGGGGGGGTGTGGGTAAGGTCGAAACCAGCACCTGTTGGAGGGATCCTTAACCCCCACCCCCCAGTTACAGGTATGGTCTCAGCGTTCAGGCAGTGAGCAGGGCGGCAACTTCACGGCGACGCAACGCCGACTGCTACTCGCCTGTCTGACGAACGGCACGTTCTTCGTCCTGCTCACCGCCTTCTACTTTCTCGACGTCTTGAAGAGCAAGTGGGACGTCCTGCTGCTGTTCGACGTGCCCATGGTGCTCAACGCCGCCAGCAACGCCGGACTCCTGCTGCTCTTCAGCAGCGCTCTTAGGAAGGAGGTGCGCTGCGCAACTTGCCCTGCCCCTGCTTCTGCCTCCATTTTGCTTTCCAAGAAATTTTTTATTTGCAACTTTAAAGAATCCTGTTTAACAGTGTCTTATGTGTGCGGGCGTGCGTGCAAATCTGAGTTTCATACACTCGAACCAACGCACGCACACGCACATCACGTTCAGGTCTGGAACATTTGTGGATGTTCCAAAGAAAACGGCGTCGCGACACTGTCTGGAGCCCGAGCAAGACCAAAGTAGAGGCTACTCACAATGCGCCAAAGCTCAAGCCTGTTAATCAGAACCGTGCGCGCAAGAGGCCGAATCTCTACCACTAGGTAGGCCATACGCTGCCCCGAAGCTTGAAACACACTTGCACAACAGCACAGAAGTCGAGAAATCATGGCCAACTATTCTGCACTTCAAAAAGTGTTTCGTGTTCTCTGTGTTTGTTAGTGTTCGCGCACATGATGGCTCAAGATCACGTCTGAGGCAATCTGTCGAAACCATGTCATTGGGAAATGCGTATTGAGTCGTACACAGATGACGAAACAACAGTACGGTACGCATAAATTGCCATCTCGGCGAGCGCTAAAACGCGCGCTGTTCACAACTGGCACTAACCACTCCACCGAGGGTCACAAATTCACAATAGAGCGCGTCGTCACCACCATACACGTAACTGGGGGGTTGGGGGGAGGGCAGCCGAAATTTTGCCCCTCCCCGGACCCCACCCCCAGAATTTTCCTCAAGTTTTCCAACTTGTCTATAATTATCAAAAGTAGTGTACTTTTCGTCTTTTTCAGTGTTTTTTGCCCTAGAACAGCCAAATAACGCTATTTATAGCCTATTTCAACGCATTTTTTTTACCTATTTTTGACCAAAAAGTGCCTATTCAGACACTATTTAGGTACATTTTTTTCCTCTGGAAACCCCCTCCCTCCCTCTTCAAATCTGCGTGCCCCCAAAACGCACCCCCCCCCCCAGAATGGTCTCTGACCTCCCACCCCCCCCCCCCCACTTCAAAAACCTGGTTACATGTAGGGTCACCACACAGACTATGCTCCAATGAGCGCAAAGGGCTGTCATTCTCTCCATTATGTCGCCTTATTGGCACTCATTGGAGGGACGCTCGGAGCGGTGTGCCATTGTCAGAGTAGGAGGTTGTGTGTTGTGGTCAGTAGGCGACATTGAGGAAAGGCACAAGATAGGCAAAGTGGAGCAGCAGAGACAACAGCTCGATCCTCAGCAGTCGCAGCCAGCAGCCAAAGTGGATTCGCAGTCGCAGCGTCGTCGTCGCGCTCGGCGGCAGTCGCTTCAAGTCGTCGCGCGTCACGGTGCGCACGCAACGCTTCGACATCTGCGACGGACACCAAGAATTAAGATTAGGGGAGCCAGCCCCCCAGGATCGGGCGGGCTGACTGTGTCGGGCTGACTGATCTCTCACTCGCAGCGGTCGATGAGGTGTGACCGGAGAGAGGCCGCCGCGATAAGAAAATTGCTACTTTCTGTCATTTGTTTGGAAAAAAACAACACGTCTGCTGGTCTTGGCAGAGGGTGGTAGAACTGCGTACTGAATAACTGAGAAGAGGCACCTGTAACGGGGTCTGGTTTCACCGGAGGGGGTGAGAACCCCTCTATGCTCAACGCCAGCCCCCGCGATACTGGGTTACTGGCTTGCGTGGGCGTTGTCGACACGAGAGGAGATACGCACACACGTACGGACGCACGCACCTGTAGGAGGGCGTGCCTGCTGTGCGAGGTGCCCAGCTTGCGTTCGATGGCCCTGAGCAGGTCGTTGGTCTTGAAGAGCAGCAGCATGGGCACGGGCACGGACGCGAGGATCTCCGAGATCTCGGGAAGCAGCGAGCCCGCGTAGCGCTGGATCTCGACCGTCTGAAGGAATTTTCGAATATTTCGCAAAGAATCAATATCGCGAACAGGTTGGGCGCACCGACACGCACCGACACGCACTGACCTCGAGTTGGCTGGGTCTCTCGGCGTCTTTGAGTCCCTTGGTGACGCTGGCCCAGTTCCGATTGCTGACCATGCAGGCCAAGACGCCGTAGAGATGGGAGACGCCCAACTTCTGGGCGCTGCGCTGAATCTCCGCCACGCGGCCGTCGATGATCGCCAGCCACAGGCGCGCGTACTCCGCGCGGAAGGACTCGGGCAGCACCTGCGTTCACTGCGCAACTCTGACGGTGCGTGCGCACGTGCCGGCGCGTGCGTGTTGTGCCCGCGTGCCAGAGCCTGCGTGCGTGCATGCGCGCTGGTGCGTACCGTGAGAGCGTGCGTGCGTGCTGCGTGTCTGCTCTCGCCAATTCTTTGCGCAACCATACCCTATAAAGGCCGTGGTCCAGCAGAACGATGTCGGCGCCGCCGTCGCTGTCGTTTTTCCGCACCAAAATATTGCCGGGGTGGGGGTCGGCGTGGACGAAGCCCTCGCAAAAGATCATCTCGCTATAGAGTCGACCCAACTTCTTTGACACCTACAAAATAGATGTACAGTACCGTACCATACGTCAGGACAATAGCTAGCGCCCAACTCGGTCACACAATTTTTTTCTAGTCCTTCAACGATTTTATTTGGCGCAATGTCAACATACCCTCCCTACCCGCAGCCGCAACTTGGACATGTGTAGGGGTTTTTTGAGGAGCTGTCAAGGTGTATGTCCCATTTTTGAGAATTGTTGTTAATTTTGGTGATTTTATAAAAAATAATAAACTGACATCTTCTGGGGAGAGTCCGTGCTGGGCGTAGTAGGGCAGGTCGGTGACGAAGCCGCCCTCGCACAGTTCCATCGTCAGCACGCGCTCACTGCAGCGGTCCCAGTCCACCGAGGGCACCTCGACAAGTCAGCACGCACAGGCGTACGTGCACGCACAGACCAGCATGTACCGCACAGGCACGCACCGGTAGGGGCGCACGCACGCACGCACGCGCGCACAACGCACCGGTACGCACGCACGCCTGCACGCTCCGGCACGGACGCACCAGCACGCACGCACGCACTGGCACGCAAACGCACGGACGCACAACGCACCGGCACGCAGCACGCATCCGCGCACCGGCACGCACGCACCAGCACGCCCGCTCATCCGCACGCACGCACGCACGCACGCTGTCAAGCACGGGCACGCACGCACCGGCACGCACGCACGCACGTTGCAGCGCCGCCAACCTTGAGAAAGTCGAGGTGCTGGAAGAGTCTGCCGACCTGGTGGCAGTTGCGCGCCTCCATGAGGAAGTCGAGCTCGGCGGGCAGGTTGCGCTTCACCTCCTCCACCAGCCACATCAGGTGGAACTGCGGGAACCAGTACGCCACGCCGCGCACCAGCACCTGCGCCATTTACGTTGAATGCAAACCTACACACACACACACACACACACACACACACACACACACACACACACACACACACACACACACACACACACACACACACACACACACAGACCTAGAATCGCACAAGCTACCAATGGCTGTCATGTAGCACGCGATCAGACACGATACCAATGTTGCCTGTTGCGCCTTGCGCACCACTAATTTACTAATTAAATCAACAAAAGTCGCATCGCGCGCACCGATTTTTGCACACAAAAAAGCTATAGTCGCAACAATGCACTCTGCTGAATGCCTAGTCCAGGCAGGCTCGCATAAATCTTCATGTTCATGCATATGCATTAGATTACAGATGCCGTTCTTCTGAATGTCTTTGGCTAATAATTATTAAGGAAAAATTTGCAGGTGGTTGCAAAAAAGGTGAATATGTGACGCTATTTTGTTAAAGTCCAGTTTGAAAAAGGGGTATTAATCAAGGCACGCCTCAAGCCACTTAAGGCTGATTCACAATTAACGGTCTTCCCATCGGTCTCGGTCTCGGTCTCGGTCTTCGCATCGGTCTCGGTCTCGGTCTCGGACTTTTTGACCCATGCCAAATTGACGACGCGTTGCCTCCGGTCTTTCAATGATCTTCGGTTAAATGCGCGCCTGTCAGCGTATTAAAGAGCGTACTGTGGCGCTTGTTTTCGACCTGTTTTATTTTTTTGCGACTTCCGTAGGAAACAAAAAAAGCACACGCAGTAGACGACGGGAACGCACTACCACCAGACAAATAGACAGACATTGTGCGGCAGACGCAGACCGCCGCCAGCGCTTCTGGCCGCCGCCAGGGGCGCGGGCGCCGCTACAGGAGCTGTCGTCAGCGCCGCCGTCGACACCGTTGCCGCTGCTGCCGACGCTTTCGCTGACGCTGCCGCTTTTGCCGACGCTTACAGAAACATGTAGGACAATGCCGTCGGGCCCGTCCACATTCACGTATGCAATGGCGGCGCAGATTTTCCCGCCGCCGTGTCTTTAGAGACGTGCAGCCATGCCGCCGCCGTTTTTTTTGGATTTTTGGTATAAGAGCAGTCGTCAATTATCCAAGGAGACGGCGCCGCCTCCACCTGTTGAATACGACGCATCGTAAACTCTTCCTTGTTTTCAATTTCGGCTAATTTCCTAGTCGCTTTACCCTTATGCGAATACCGACAAATTCTTTGAGGGTGACGGCTATAGTAAAGCGTGACTACGGTAGCGCGCGCGTTCAACACGAGACCGCTGAAGACCGATGAAGACCGGAGCAAATGTTCAAAGTTCCCAACATCGTCGGTCTCGGTCTCGGTCTCGGTCTTCGCATCGGTCTTCGCTGTTTGGCATGGGAAGACCGAGACCGAGACCGAGACCGAGACCGAGACCGATGGGAAGACCGTTAATTGTGAATCAGCCTTTACGCTTTGCAGCCGATCAACTTCAGTTTGAACAAACCGTGTATAAAAACTGAACCAAACGCAACAACACGTCACATATTCCGCATTTTTTGTGCTCGCAGCCATATTCTCCCACTCCCATACTTTTCTTTTTTTGTGTTCACGTGCATAGGAAGGTGCAGCGGCAATTATTAGGACCTAACTGAACTGGAACACACTACATTCACATATGCCGCATGACTGAATGCCACTTGGTTGTGAGACAGACAGGAAGGACCCATAATCTTGCACATGGAACACGATGCACGCGCAGGCTCGCACGCACGCAGGCACGCACGCAGGCACGCACGCAGGCACGCACGCAGGCACGCACACAGGCACGCATGCAAGCACACGCACGCGCGCACGCACGCACGCACGCACTCACGCACAAGATGTAAAATGGTGCATTGCACTATGCAAACGTTGTAGGTCATCATTGGATGAAATGCCAAAAGGGGAATGACAAATGGAACCAGTACAGTATGTATGCATTGCCTACACATCACTAACTGCAGTGGCAACCTACATGTCACAAATGTTAGCAGGGTGCCGATTATTTATCCAGGAAGTTTGGCTGTGCCAGGTCCATGGTAATGGCCAATGCAATGCATTGTCAGAGAGAGATGAGATGTGAAAGGGTTGCTGTTGCGTTTTGGCTGAATGAGGGTGGCTTGCACAAAAAATGCCGAATATGTGACGTGTTGCTGCGTTTGGTTCAGTTTTTATACACGGTTTGTTCAAACTGAAGTTGATCAGCTGCAAAGCGTAAGTGGCTTGAGGCGTGCCTTGATTAATACCCCTCTTTTTCAAACTGGACTTTAACAAAATAGCGTCACATATTCACCTTTTTTTGCAACCACCTGCAAATTTTTCCTTAATGCAGTGTTTTTTCGAAAGACAAGCATTGATACGCAAACCCTATGCAGGCACGCACGCACGCTCTCACGCATGTATGCACACACGTGTGCGCGCCCGCATGTACGCACGCTTGCACGCACGCACCCACCCACGCACGCACGCACGTTCTCATGCACATACAGACATACCGCAGCAGACCAGAACGCACACATGCCCCAGCGTACGAAAAAAAAGCAAATGTAGCATGTCCAGTGGAATCCCTCAATCGCAGTAGGAGACACGCATCGTATAGAAACGCGCCAAAATCGGTTCAGATAATCAAAAGTTACATGCGATCAAAAAATCGAAAATCCGCTCTGATACAGTGTACACCCAAACAAAGAAGTGTGCCGCGCGTTACTTGCAACCGGTCTGACAGACATGCGCGCACGATGGCGCGATCGAAGCGTGTGAGCGTGTGTGTGCGTGCGTGCGCGTGCAGTTTTGCTATAGTGCTGCGCCATAGGGGGTACATTACGTGCGTGCGTGCGTGCGTGTCTGCGCTTGCAGTTGTGCTATATTGCTGCGTTTTAGCATAGTGATGTAAAGTATGAAAATGATCGCTATGACTAGGCGGTCAACTTTTGTGTTTTAACCGAAATGATCCGACCTACCCACATCGAGTTGTTTGTGAAGCAGCCCATTTGAAGGTGTGCGTGCGTGCGTGCACATCTGCAGTGCCATATTGGTTCGTCAGAGCATAAAGATGTAAAGAATCAAAATGATCTACACGTGCAGGCGGTCAACTTTTGTGTTTTAGCCGAAGTGATCCGACGTACCCACATCGAGATATAGCAATTTTCCCGGAAGTGAAAATATTTTGGTGCGTCGGAGCGCGTTGGCACTAAGAAATGAAATGTTCCACACCAATTGGTGATCAACTTTATTATTGACCTCAACACGATCCGAGCTAACCACACCGAAATATCGCCATTTTATGTCATTGGTATAATGGGGAGATGTATTTTGATGCGTCCAATGCAGTCCAATTGTTGAAACTTTTCTAAGTTAGGTTCTGACCACCAACTTTCCCCTTTATAGCGAAGCTCTGCAACGAACGGTTGGAGCGCCTATAGGGCACAAACTTTTCGGGTCCTTCAAAAAAGCATAAAATCGGCAATATCTCTGGATATACACAGTCTAGACACGAATCTTTTGGCACCACAAATTGTTGCCATGGGTCGCCCACACGTGCAAAGTTTCATCCTGATTGCTTTCGGCGTTCGCGGGCAGTGCTCCAAAAACTGGGAGGAGAACATGAAAAAAAAGCCGCAAAATTGGAACATTTTTGGAACTATTGACCCCTTACAGTAAAGCAAGGAAACGCGTTATGGCGCGTTCGATGCCCCAGAAGAAGGCGGTTCATTTGCGCCATAACGCGTCGAAATCCGTTCAGGCAATCAAAAGTTAGAGGCGATCGAAAATTCAAAAACCCGCATTGAGAAGTGGTCACATATTAGGGTTGTACGCTGATGCGTACACCCTGATTGCGGCTCAAGACGGGAAGGCGTCATGGTATGGGCCACTGGCGGCCTCCTAGCGTTGCCCTTAATCCAACAACAACAACACTATGCATTAGTGCATCCTTTCATTAATGCGTGCATACCATACCTATTTCTACCGTACCTCCATGGTGTAGGCGTCGACAAGACTCCTCGCCCTGATGAAGGGGTGCTGCACCTTCACCGCCACCCTTTCACCCGTCTCTCTCAGCGTCGCAGCATGCACCTACCGTAGTCACAGTAAAAATATTTGTTATAAATATGCAAATACTCTCACAATAACGCTATGCTCAAATAAATCAGAGCATACATGGATGACTTAGTAAATGGTACTTTGGTGTTGAATTAGAGTTTCTAAACAATACCATATACAGTAATTACTATTTAATAAAATTGAATTCTCGCATAAAAACACACCTGCGCAAGAGAAGCGGTGCCCAGCGGCTCCGGTTGGATTTCGGAAAATATTTCCGAAGGCTGAAATGTTTAGAGCACATGGGTATCAAACGTCTGTCTTTGAACGTTTCAAACCCAAACGTTAAAATTTAACCCACCAGTTTTTTCGTCGTCAGTTCTGCGGTTACCAAAATGTTACCATGCGATTCCCTGTCTAACTCTCAACTTACAGATACATACGCATAGATGTAATGGAGGGGGGGGGGGGGTACCCGGATTTTTATAAACAAATCAAGGGGTCAACAAACATAGGGGTAACTGGGTTGGGTGTAGGTAGGGGTCACCCCCCCCCCCAGCTTCGGTCAATCCTGCACGAAAAGTAGGACCACCCCCCCCCCAGCTTTGGTCAATCCTGCACTGACTGCAGGTTACCCCTATGGCTGAATCGTGTTTTTCATACTTCCCAAGCTGTTTTTCAGGCTTGTGAGCAGCATTTATTGTCCAAATGTAAACAATTTCGCCTGCGGCGCTGTATTTTACGCACCTACAGACCATTTTGGAGTCTTTTGGGCGCGTTTCCGGCCAAAAAATCGGCAAATTTTGCCTGCGGCGCTGTTTTTTTGCTCCAACTGACCATTTTTAGAGTCACTGAAGCGCGTTTTTGGCCAAAAATTCACAAATTTTTGCCTGCGGCGCTGTGTTTTCAGCATACACGAAGCCTTTTCTAGGTCATTATTGAGGCTGGAAAAAGACAAATTGTATCAAATTTGACCGTGCAGGTCACCCCCAGCGACTTTTGAAAAATCCCAGATTCACCCCCCCCCCCCCCCAGCTTCGATGGCCAGTTACACCTCTGTCTACAATGAGTGAACTGTCATTCTTTTTCAGTGTTTTTACTCTAAAACAGCAAAATAACGCTATTTATACCCTCTTTGACCAAAGAAGTGCCTCTTTGGATCCCAATTTCGGTCAATTTTTCTTATTTTGTAAACCGATCAACCGATCCTGCAAATACAGTATATCCCAACCTCGGATCCCAGTTCCTCTCTTAAGACCCGCAAAATGTCGGACATGTCCGCTCGCGGACAGTTGCTATGGAGCACTTGTAGTATTTCGGTGTATTCCTGTGGTACGATATTCTCCAAAGCAGCCACGTATTGGCCCACCTAAAACACAGGACCACACAGGTCAGCCAGTAGGTAAACCAAGGGAAGATTTCTCAACAGAACACCAGCGTACCGCATGACAGTTTTAGACGAGTAATGGATGTTCATCATATGTATATGTATCAGAGGAGCTGGCTGCATGGGGAATGGCATGGTTGGTTTATTATGGTTGGTAGAATTTCTTTCACCGGAGGCCGCGACTGGACTCGAAAAAGCGACAATTTGCACCTTCTTGTAGCAAAGAAAATTTTCAGAACAATTCAGTGGGTGAGGAGAGGGTTGATTTTCGGCTGGGGTACGTGCACTCCCCCCCCCCCCCACCGCCAGTAGTGTACTACAGATGTGCGTGCTGCGGCTGGGATGGGGTTCATCTCGATTGTTGATTTCTTGATCTGGATCAATGCGCTCTCCGCGTCAACAACACAACCGTCAATGTTCCACAACCGAATCAACAGTGTGACAGGGAAATCACACAAAAACCAGAACACCCACACACACACACACACACATATATACAGACGCACGCACGCACGCACGCACGCACGCACGCACGCACGCACGCACGCACGCACGCACGCACGCACACACACACACACACACACAGACCTTGATAAAGACCCCTCCATTTTTGCAGGCCAACTTGAGTATGCGATTCGCGCAGCGTCTGTGCACCACCGATATTTTCTCGGCAAATTCCTGCGACCGTTCATCGTCGCCCGCCGTACTGTAGAACAGTTTGTAATCCGCGCCTATCGAAACAGCCTGAAGAAGTTAGGCAACACAAGCTACGTTTGTACAGTAGGGAGTCGCAAAACAGAGACGCACACAAATCGCGGCGCGACCAAATCTGACGGCGCCCAAATGCGCGACGTCCCAATCGTTTTTGCGCAAATAAAACAAAGTGGCGGCCGCGGCGCCAGTGGTCAAAGTCGCTCCCGTGTAGCGCACGACCTTTGAGAAGATCCCACGAGAAAATAGCGTCATCTCTATTTGGATTTCGGAAAGTCGATCCGTTCGAATGTTGCAGTACAGTACTTTACACACGTCGCTCATTACGGTGTTAGGATTACGACAAAGAGTCTTATCGTAACATCGTAACAAGCGTTTCACACGTTACCTAGGAACGGCAGCGTAGCCGTAAAACGAACACAAAGCAATACACAACAGAAACGACACCGCTTCTGTGCGTTTACTGTATCTGTAAATGCTACGAGATTGTTTATCGGCGCACAACAACGCGCACAGAGGTCAGAACTGGGTCTTTCCTAACGAGACACGGATTTCTCAAATCAAGTTTCAGTTCTTCTCCTTGAGTTTGCACTGATGAGCGCACGCTCGCACCGCTTCGTCCAGTTCATCCGTGTTGGGATAGGCAACTTTGATCTGAAGATAAAAAATTGTGCATTTTTAAAAAAATAAAGTATGCAAAAAGGCGCGTTTGCACCTCTTCCCCTTCCTTCAACGTTTCAACCACTTCAATGGGCAGGTACCGATGTTTGCTGCTGCACATCCAGCCGTCAAAGCGCAGCGTCTTGGCGTACAAGTCCATCACGCCCGCTTTCTTACGCTCGAATCTGAAACGGACGTCACTTTTGGAGCTCTTGTTAGAGTAATACTTCGGGTAACAACAAACATTACCTCTGTACGAGCTGGTGAGACGTGACGCTCCAAACAGCGTTGTCGCGCTCCGTGCCCACGTCGGAGAGTCGCACCAAAATAGTGCCCCGCTCGTAGGCCATGTGGTCGGGGTCGTTGCCGGCGATCGAGGCTTCCTGAAATTCATTGCTTTGCAGCGCACAGTTGACTGGAGTGACGAAGTTCCGTCAGAACCTTTGGGATCGGGTTGCGCTGTCTCTTGGCTCGCGCCACTTGGCGGACCAGCGGCTGGATGACGATCTCGCGACCGCCCAAGCCGGCCAGGCTCAGACGGGGCTGCTTCGGCGCTGGCGGCGCGTCGCCCTCCTCTCCCTGGAAGGAATTGGCGTTTTTGTTTGAATAGGCGCGCGCACCAGCTGTTGCTGAATTTGGGGCAACGCTAGGAGGCCGACAATGGCCCATATAACATACCCGCCTCCATGACGCCTTACCGTCTAGAGCCGCATATTTAGCCAAAGACATTCGGAAGAACGCCATCTGTAATCTAGGGCACAAGCGCCCCGACCAGTAACTCACAGTTGCCTCGGAGGGCGCCGGCGTTCTGGCGACGACGCTCTTGGCTCGCCTGACGACGGCAGTCTCGGCCGAGCTGGGCGTGCGGTCCTCTCGGCCCTCGCTCTCGTCCAGCTCGCTGTCGCTCTCGTCGTCGTCGTCGCGCGCGGCCAAGGAGCGCACTTGGGCGGCGGCGGCTGCGGCGCTGGCGCGCCTTTTGGTCAGCAGGATGGTGGGCATTCTCTTGGACCTTCTCGGACCCTAGGCTGCGCTAGGCTAGAATGGACGCTAGACGGCCTAGTAGGGACGCTAGAAAGTGAAGTAGAACGAGATGAAGAGTGGCGTTCTAAACGGATTCTCCCAATGCATGCGCATGCGAGCTGCGTGGGTTGAAGATAGGATCTCGCTTGTCACAGCTGGAAGAGCGCTGTGGACCCCACTGCTCAATTATTGCTCTCTGATCTGACTTCGGTTCACGCTGAGACTCAGCGCAGCCTGTTCTAAAGGGAGTTCCAGACGAGATTAGGTGGGGAACGCACGCACGCGCGCACAATGTACGCAAGAAAGCGCATGTGTCATAGTCATACCTACGCATACACATTGTACATACTGTACATCAATACAGCAAAAGACCTTTATTTTGTTTTCACAGGACATGAGCATTCGAACATTGGAAAGTCGATCAGCGCGCGCGCTGCACAACAAGCGAAAGGCAAGTGAAGGTAGGTTGGTCGTATCAAGCTTTCATCTTTGGTCAAGCGAAATGCGAGCTAATCAGAGTCTAGCTCGTTCGCCTGCGGGCAACTTTGGTGTTGAAGCGAAAGCGGTCGGCATTTCGGTGGCCCAAAAGTTCCGCCACAGTCGGCGAGCGCCGCGCAGACGCCGCGCCGCCGTTGCCGTTCGAGCTGGCCTTCAGGGACTCCTCGAGAAGGTCCAACGCCACCAACACGTCTTTGCTAAACGGTTGCACAAAACCAGTAATGGAATGTCCAATTGTATCTACACGATCTACCGGTATACGGTACTAGAAAAGTTCAAATTGAGAGAGTTGAGAGTTCCGCCCTTCACGCCACAAAAACTAGGCCCAGATAGGAGCTGTCCCAGGATCATTATGACCCTGACGTCTGTACTGCGCTGGCAGCATTTCGGTGCGTTCTCACTTGAATCCCGACAGCACGTCGGGTCCCAGCTTGGCCAGGAGGCCGGGCGGAACCTTCTTGAGCGAGTTGAGCGGCAGCGAGGAGAGCGTCGCCGGCTGGACGGACTGGAGCTGCTCGAACGTGATGCCCGCGAACGCGCCCGGCGGAATCCTCTGCAGGGTGCCCCTCGACAGCTCGCCCATAGCCCTGGGAGGAATCAGGTGCAGCACCTCCTCCCAGGGAATGGCGCCCAGCGCCGTGGGCGGCATCTCGTTGAGGGCGGACGCCGGCACGCCGCTCATGATCTCGGGCCAAGGCAGGCCGGCCAGCTTGTCCAGGGGCAGGCGCTTGAGCGTCGCCGCCAGCGCCGCGGCCTGCAGAGAGTGGTGGCAAACTCAAACGAGCTGATAGTGCTATTTTACTATCAGTGTAAGGAGAGCTCGCAAATCTAAAGTTGCTCCATCTACACCTAGTACCGAAGTATGTACATAGCAACCCACCCTGCTGTCGGTGGCGTCGTCGAGCTTGGCGCGGACGCTGGCCGGCAGGAGCGCGATCGTTTCCTTTGGCAATTTCGCCAGCGTCTCCAGCGGCAGCTCCAGCAAGGTCTCTTCAGGCAGTGAGGCCAAGCCTCCCGGCGATAGGGCTCTCAAGGTCTTGAACAGCGCCTTGTCAGCCTGACTGGCCTGAATGTCAAACCTCACACGCACTGTCATCACCAGCGCGCACTCTGTCATCAGGTGTACATTGTATGAAAGCTTGATGTATGTACCTACTACCTCCTACACATGCAAAGCAATGTGGAAGGTAAATCTGCGTACCGCTTTGCCACCATTGGCAAAATTGTCCAAAGCTTTCAAAATCACTACACACAAATCAGATCATCAGCTTTCAAATCATGATACTGTAAATTCTCCAGTACTGTTGTCCCTCCATTATGGCTCCGGGTAGCCGAGGGTACAACAATGGCACCCCTGGGGTAAACTGGAGAATTGACGGCACGTCTATCGCTCCGCTGGCGCTTCATTACCTCGGAACCGTCGTCTTCCACCGCCCCACCGCTCTGTCCGTTGGCACCGCCGAAATTGGCGTGTCCAACGCCCTCAAAATCGTCGGGTTTCTCCGCCTCCGGCTTCCAGAAGCCTCCATCGGGCCAGGCGCCCCTTCCCCTTCCAGGGGAAGCAGCCGGCTTGTCCTGCGCTAGCGGCTTCGCCTGGCCCAGTGCGGAGTCGAACTGCAAGAAGAATGTAGAATTATTTATTAACTCAAGAATCCTGCAGACATAGGTACGGTACTGACTGTGCACAGCGCCGTACTGACACCTCTTGACACTTACGTAATTGTCAAGAGCTCGAGTTTTTGAATTTTTGAATTTGAATTTTGAGTGTTATCAATGATTCCTGCATGCAGTTCCTAGGCACATAGGTACAATACTTCCTAGACCATAGGTGGTACAATTCCAATTCCTGTATATGCCGTCAATGTCAGAGAGATAGAGTTGCGCTTTATGCGGTTGTTGAGAGATCTTTAGGCCGATTTGTAGTCGCATGAATGGACTTTTTCAAATGCCGGATGGACAAAGTATACCAAATTGTTATGTCTTCTTTGTTAGTCTTCTTTGTTAAAAAAAAGCAACGCACGAACAGTCCCGCGGTGTCGTCGTAGCCCGCCAGGTCGTCGAAGGAGAGGTCGAGCCGTTTCTCCGTCGCCTCTTCCGCCTTCGACACTTTCGAAGGCTTCTTCGCCACGTTGTTTCGATTCTCGATTGGCGGGGGATTCACCAAATCTCCCAAGCCCACTGCGGACCAGTCGTACTCCTCGTAATCCTCGCCTTCTGCAATGGGAGAATCGAGAATTGACGTCTAAGATACTGACAAGATCGTGTGTGTCCTTTCAGCGGATCGCACGCGCACCAGTATCCGTTGCCCCCGTAGCGACAACGAACAACCGCTCCGCGAACAAAGCAGCAGCTTACTCCCTAGCTCCTCGGCTTCGAGTTCGTCGTCCACCTGTCTGGCGAAGTCTCCATAGCAGGCGAGAGTCGCTCCCACCAGCCAGCTCGCTAGAATGCCGCAGCTCAGTAGGCGCCACTTCATACTTTCCTCCTCTCTGGAGCTCTTCTGTCTAGAGCTCTCGAGGAAAGGGGTCAACTTGTTCCAGCTGCAGCAGCAGGCAAGGACGGCCCTGCTTCCTGTGCGTCGTCGTCGAGAGTCTTGCGTGTGCGCGTCTTTCGGCGCGAGCGCGCGTCGCCGTCGTCAGCTTCCTACGCCGCGGGCGCCGCCGCGCCGACGCACGCAAGCCGGCGGCGGCGCGAGACGCACCATTGCGCGCGCGCTCGCGCGCGCGCGTTCGAAGTGTGCACAACAGATTTCGTGTGCGGCAAGTGGATTTGGAAATCTCTCGGGGAGCGAGAAAGGATAACAGAAGAATTGGAAGACGCGCCCGCGCAGTTACAGGCTCCATTTGCGCGTGCTGCTGTTCTATTCAGAATTTGATCTAGGTATTAATATTTTTGACAACTTTCCCTGCATATACCTATACAAAAATTTAATTACACAGCGCGGTGAGTACCGCTCACTCACGCACGTCTTTGCATCATTGTTCAGCTATACATAGCTACACACGCAGTTCAGTTCTGCATGCGCGATGCGTGGGCATGCGCTGTCAGTCACTAATCCGTCAGCCTCTGTGTCACAATGCATAGCGGTGACTTTGATCCTTTTATTCCGCCGTCCGCGATTGCATTCGCACTGGCGTGTATAACACCGACATCCCTGCGCATGCAGATCAAGGTTTCCGCCTAAAGAAGCGCCTAAAGTTTCTGAAGGGCTTGTCCTCTGGCTGCGGCAGTGCCGGTGCTGGCTGCTCCTCAATGGCCGGCAGCTGTAGCACCCTGAGCATGTCGGCGCCTAGCTCCTTGAGCTTCTCCTTGCCCAGCGAGTCCTTGAGCAGGTCCTTGTCGACGGCCTTGAGGCGGAACAGAGGCACCTCCTTCAGACGTTGCGGCTCGACCGTCTCCAGCTGCGACTGCGTCATCTGCGCCCAGCCGCCCGCGGGTATCGACTGCAGCGTCTCGACGTCCAGCTCGGAGAAGGTCGACGGCGACACCTTCGTCATCACCTGAGAGCAGGCGGAAACCAGTGCGCAAACGCGCTGGTATGTCCGATGTAATGTACTCTTCCCTCTGTTGAACACCTCGTGCGGCGCGAGCAAGAGTGCGTTCCTTGCGTGCCCTGTGCAGTGTAAGTGGCACCTGTTGCCAAGGGATCGCGCCCAGTCTGTTGGGGTCCATGTCGTTGATCGCCGCCGCGTCCAGGCCCGGCATGATCTCGGCCCAGGGAAGACCTGGCAGTCGGTCGACGGGCAGTCGCTTCAAAGCCGCCCCAATGGATTGAGACTAAACGGTGTCCTGTGTGTTGCTGGAACAGTTCAGGGGTGCAAGAGAGAATGTATTCGTGAGTGCAGTACCCAAACGTGCGCACTGCGTTCGTTGTATGTACATACCGCCCAGAATGAAGCCGGATGTGCCATGAGCATCGTCTAGTACAGGCTGGGTGATCTCTAGTGGCACACGCTGGGACTACTACGGTAGCTCAGGCCAGCAAGTTGCCTATGACTCACCCTGACGAGTGCCGCAACCGAGAGCTTCTTCGTCACCCTCGGCGGCAGGAGCCGCAGCGTCGCGGTGGGCAGCGAGGCGAGCGCCTCGAGCGGGATCTTGTCGAGGACGTGCTCGGGCAGGTTGACGAGCACCTTCTGGGGCAGCTTGCTCAGCACGCGCACCAGCGTCTCAGAAGCACTCTTTGGAGGTCCCGCGTCGTCAGAGACTGAACAATTCTCAGGAATGCGCATCCGCGGAATGTATGCTTGTCAAACACTAGCATTCACAGTGTACTATGCAAGGTGACGATGACGACGAAGGATGCAAGCTGCTGAACACAATCAGACAAGAACCGTTCTCCCTCACCCGCTCTGGTCCCAGCCAGCGTCAGCAACGCGACAAACACTACGCCTCTGACCATTTCTCTGTCTGCGGTTTTCCTCGCTGCAGTGTTGTTCTCAGCCCATTCACACTAGTCGTTCCGCCAAAGAAGACGCCGCGGCGCTGCAGATGGGGCGACGGCACGGAAGACGCGCTCTGTCGTTGGCGCGGCCGCATCCGTTCGCGGCAGCGCGAGCGTGCGCACGCACGCGCGCGCGCGCTCGACGCTTCCCCAAATTGCCAAATGCGAGCGAGCGCGCGCACAATTCGGCGCCGGTAGAACAAGTGGGAAAAGCGAGCAAGGCAAGGGCGAGCACAAATTTCAATTCATTGTAAGAGGTCTCAATTCCGCGCCGATTCCGGTGTACAATGTATGGGTTTCTTGTTGCAATTTCAATCGCCGAAAGGAGTCCGTCAAAGCAAGACACCAAACGGCAGCGTTGTACGCAAGAAAGCGAGTTGGCTTGTCATCACAAAGAAAGATATATGTATACCGTAAACCCTATATTTAGCCCTCCCTATAATTATACACCCTCCCAAGACCACTTTGATTTTGTAAGCCCCCCCCCCCCAATAATTGCGCCCCCTCCCTAAATGGACCATCGTCTTAAAGGCAACCCCCACAAAGCTTCCCACACATCGACGCTTCCGGTTTATGAGCCCCTTCTACAATTGCCCCCTCCCACCTATAATTATCAGGGTGTACGCGTCAGCGTACAACCCTAATATGTGACCACTTCTCATACACTCATACACCCTCCTAGAGCTCGAACGAAACAATCAGCCCCCGAGGGGACTAATTATAGGGTTTACGGTAGTCTTCATTTCCAAACAACCCTACAGCATGTAATTCATTTGCAACCTTTATCAACCCCGACCGACCGCCTGCCTTTATCGACGGTCGCCAGCGCGGCTCCTGACACGGCCCCTGATGGAACCATTAAACAGCAAGAGGACGTATGGATTGACGGAGCTGTTGAATATGACCACGCAGTTTACAAACGCACCTGAATTTTTGTGTCCAGAACTGTCTAAGGCTTTCGAATCAAAAAACTATGCGTTATCATTTGGACAAAAAAAAACACCGCTTGTTCGGAACGAATACCTGAGGAGGCAAGACTGTGAAGTGAATGTTGAACACAAGAAAAACCACCTACAGCACCATAAATCCCCAAAAGAGAGATCCCCTCTTCTAACGACTGTGACTGCGTGCAGTGTATTGAAAAATAATAAGCGCTAACCACCATTCAGAGCACTGCTTAAAACAGGTAGAACTAACAAGGCCCCCCACTGACCCCCCCCCAGCCAACCCCACCCCCTTACAGTGAGTGTAGACGTTGAGGTACAAGTTGAACGAATGGGCGCCCCAGGGCGCTCATGGTTTCATTCATGGTATTGCTGCTTGCTGTAGTTTGTTGAAGACAAATGATTCCATTAACAGTGATAGAGGCATTAGGTTTTATTCTACATCACTGAAAACATCACCTCCATAGATTGGAGAGCCAAGGAAATTGTTGCTGATTCGTGCCAATGACATACCTTGGTAAAAGGTGATCCACTCAAACATTGTCACCAGGCCAATTACAAATCCCTGTAACTCCAACCATTCAATAGTTGATTTAAAAGTTTGCAAAGCTGTAAGACAAACCTGTGCCAGGAGTGCTTTTTCTAAAAGGTATTGAGTGGTCATTGAGTATGTTTGTTTGTAGAACTTGAGATATGCATATGTAGTGAGATACAATATCGTAATTGTGCAAGGACCCAAGAAAGTGATTGTCTGAAATTGGGATCCAAAGAGGCACTTCTTTGGTCAAAGAGGGTATAAATAGCGTTATTTTGCTGTTTTAGAGTAAAAACACTGAAAAAGAATGACAGTTCACTCATTGTAGACAGAGGTGTAACTGGCCATCGAAGCTGGGGGGGGGGGGGTGAATCTGGGATTTTTCAAAAGTCGCTGGGGGTGACCTGCACGGTCAAATTTGATACAATTTGTCTTTTTCCAGCCTCAATAATGACCTAGAAAAGGCTTCGTGTATGCTGAAAACACAGCGCCGCAGGCAAAAATTTGTGAATTTTTGGCCAAAAACGCGCTTCAGTGACTCTAAAAATGGTCAGTTGGAGCAAAAAAACAGCGCCGCAGGCAAAATTTGCCGATTTTTTAGCCAAAAACACGCCAAAAAGACTCCAAAATGGTCTGTAGGTGCGTAAAATACAGCGCCGCAGGCGAAATTGTTTACATTTGGACAATAAATGCTGCTCACAAGCCTGAAAAACAGCTTGGGAAGTATGAAAAACACGATTCAGCCATAGGGGTAACCTGCAGTCAGTGCAGGATTGACCAAAGCTGGGGGGGGGGGGGGGGTGGTCCTACTTTTCGTGCAGGATTGACCGAAGCTGGGGGGGGGGGTGACCCCTACCAACACCCAACCCAGTTACACCTATGATTGTAGACAAGTTGATATGTTTAGAAAAAATCCTGGAACCCCCCCCCCCTCCATTACATCTATGCGTATGTATCTGTAAGTTGAGAGTTAGACAGGGAATCGCATGGTAACATTTTGGTAACCGCAGAACTGACGACGAAAAAACTGGTGGGTTAAATTTTAACGTTTGGGTTTGAAACGTTCAAAGACAGACGTTTGATACCCATGTGCTCGAAACATTTCAGCCTTCGGAAATATTTTCAAAATCCAACCGGAGCCGCTGGGCACCGCTTCTCTTGCGCAGGTGTGTTTTTAAAAGAACTGCGATTCTGATGGGTTGGTATTTTTTGTATATGGTATTGTTTAGAAACTCTAATTCAACACTAAAGTACCATTTACATAATACATCCATGTATGCTCTGATTTATTTGAGCATAGCGTTATTGTGAGAGTATTTGCATATTTATAACAAATATTTTTACTGTGACTACGGTAGGTGCATGCTGCGACGCTGAGAGAGAGACGGGTGAAAGGGTGGCGGTGAAGGTGCAGCACCCCTTCATCAGGGCGAGGAGTCTTGTCGACGCCTACACCGTGGAGGTACGGTAGAAATAGGTATGGTATGCACGCATTAATGAAAGGATGCACTAATGCATCGTGTTGCTGTTGTTGGATTAAGGGCAACGCTAGGAGGCCGCCAGTGGCCCATACCATGACGCCTTCCCGTCTTGAGCCGCAATCAGGGTGTACGCATCAGCGTACAACCCTAATCTGTGACCACTTCTCAATGCGGGTTTTTGAATTTTCGATCGCCTCTAACTTTTTGATTGCCTGAACGGATTTCGACGCGTTATGGCGCAAATGAACCGCCTTCTTCTGGGGCATCGAACGCGCCATAACGCGTTTCCTTGCTTTACTGTAAGGGGTCAATAGTTCCAAAAATGTTCCAATTTTGCGGCTTTTTTTTCATGTTCTCCTCCCAGTTTTGGAGCACTGCCCGCGAACGCCGAAAGCGATCAGGATGAAACTTTGCACGTGTGGGCGACCCATGGCAACAATTTGTGGTGCCAAAAGATTCGTGTCTAGACTGTGTATATCCAGAGATATTGCCGATTTTATGCTTTTTTGAAGGACCCGAAAAGTTTGTGCCCTATAGGCGCTCCAACCGTTCAGTTGCAGAGCTTCGCTATAAAGGGGAAAGTTGGTGGTCAGAACCTAACTTAGAAAAGTTTCAACAATTGGACTGCATTGGACGCATCAAAATACATCTCCCCATTATACCAATGACATAAAATGGCGAATTTTCGGTGTGGTTAGCTCGGATCGTGTTGAGGTCAATAATAGAAGTTGATCACCAATTGGTGGCGCGCGCCACCGAAATTTATGTCATTGGTATAATGGGAGAATTTTGATGCGTCCAATGCAGTCCAATTGTTGGTAAAGTTTTTAAAAGAGTTGCTAAAAAATTTCCCATTGATAGCGAAAGTTTTTCTACGAACAATTGGAACAGGTTATAGGCCGCGCAGATTTCGGGGCAAGCAAAAAAAGTCGTAGAGCCAGGAGATATTTCTGGATATACACAGTCTAGACACAGAATCTTTTTTGGCACCACAAATTGTTCCCATCCATCGCCACGACGTGCAAAAATTCATCCTGATTGCTTTCCGCCGTTCACCAGGCAGTGCTCCAAAAACTGGGAGGAGAACATGAAAAAAAAGGGCCGCAAAATTGCAACATTAAAGGAAGGAATGACCCCCCTTTTTACAGTAAAGCGAGGAAAAACGCGTTATGGCGCATTTGGAGGAATGCCCCAGAAAGAAGGCGGTTTATTGCCGCGGCATAACGCGTCAAAGTCCGGTTTCCCGCGATCAAAAGTTTAAAGACGAATCAAAAATTCGAAAACCCGCGTCGAGAAGTGGTCACCGCGGGGCGTTGTACGCTGATGCGTACACCCTGATTGGGGTGCCGAAGGCGTCATGGTATGGGCCACTGGCAGCCTAGCGTTGCCCTTAATCCAACAACAGACAAAGACAGCTATGCATTAGTGCGTCTCATATGCGTGGTGCCCATCCTATTTCTACCGTACCTCCATGGGTCTAGGCGTCAAATTCCTCCGCCCCTAATAAAAGGGGGGGGTTTGGCGCGCCTTGGCCCCGTCTCTCTCAGCGTCGCACAAGGTAGTCACAGTAAAAATATTTGTTATAAATATGCAAATATTCTACCACGAGGAGTGACGCTATGCTCAAAATCAGAATCGGAGCGTGCGGTGGAATGACTTAGTAAAATGGTACTTGCGGTGTTGGGTAGAGTTACCGTAAACAATACCATATAGTAATTATTTAATAAAAGTATACGCACCTGCGCAAGAGGCATCCAGCAGTTCAGTTGATTTCCGGAAAATATTCCGAAGGTGAAAATGCTTTTACCAACACATGGGGTGTGAACGTCTGTCTTTGAACGTTTCGATTTGCCAAATGTGAATTTAACCCACCAGGTTTGGGTCGTCGTCTACGGTTTAAATCTCATTCCTGTCTAACTCTCAACTTGATACATACGCATAGATGAGTGGAGGGGGGGGTACCAGTCTAAACAGTATCAACTTGTCTCCCCGATCATCAGTGTAACTGGGTAGGGGCGGGTGTGGGCGGGGCGCCCCCCCTTGCGTCGATGCCCCTGCACGAAGTAGGGACCCCCCCCCCCCCCAGCTTTCGTGGACCTTCCACTCACTAAGCTGCCTGGCTGAATCATGTTTTACATACTTCCCAAGCTGTTTTTCAGGCTTGTGAGCAGCATTTACTGTCCAAATGTAAACAATTTCGCCGGCGCTATTTACGCACCTACAACCATTTTGACCTTTGGCGTCGCCAAAAGATCGGGTCGCGTCTTGCTCCAACTGACCATTTTGAGCTGAAGCTATTTTGGGCCAAAAATTGGCAAAATCTCACACTTTTGTTTCACATACACGAAGCCTTGTCATCATTATAAGAGCTGGAAAAAGAACAATATTATCGAATTTGAGCCGCCGGCCCCGCGAGACTGAAATCCCAGATTCACCAGCTTGGATGGCCAGTTCTAGCCTATCTACAAATAATGAACTGTCAATTTGCTTTGCGCAGCTGTTTTTTTACTCCTTAAAACAGCAAAATAACGCTATTATAGCCCTCCTTTTGACCGAAGAGAATCCCCTCTTGGATCCCAATTTGGGACAATAGTTTCTTGGGTATTTTTGCACAATTACGAAATATTGTATACTCCGCTACATATGCATAGTATCATTCTACGAACCGGGACACTGCAATAGCCCCACTCGATCCTTTGAGAACAGCTATGGCATGACTGTACACTTGCAAACTTTTAAATCGACTACTAAAATGGTGGGGCGCGGGATTGTGGTGCCTATAATGTTGGGTGGAGTACCAAGGGGTCTCGTCAATTTGGCACAAATCACAAGCAACTTCCTTGGCTCTCCAATCTATGGAGGTGATGTTTCATAATATTAAATAAAACCTAATGCCTCTATCACTGTTTAATGAAATCATTTGTCTTCAACAAACTACAGCAACAGCAAATTGCCATGAATGAAACCGGTAATCCCACCCCTCGGCGCCGTTGTTCAACTTGTACCTCAACGTCTCACACTGTAAGGGTAGGGGTGGGGGGTGGGGTGAGGATTTGTTAGTTCTACCCCTGTTTTAAGCAGTGCTCTAAATGGTGGTTAGCGCTTATTATTTTTTCGATACACTGCACGCAGTCACAGTCGTAAAGATATTTGGGGATTATGGTGCTGCCTAGGTGGTTTTTCTGTGTTAAACACATTCCCACTTCCACGTGTTGCCTAGGTATTCGTTCCGAACAAGTATTTTTTGTCCAATAACGCATAGATATTTCGAAAGCCTAGAGCGTTGTAACTGTAAACTGCGTGGTCCAGGGGTCTCGACACTGCGTCAACTGCGTCGTCTTCTTGTAGTTTAATGGGGGCCCGCGCTCGCAACCGTCCCGATGGAGGCGGGGCGGGCGAGTAGTTTGACAGAAGTGCAAAAATAAATTACAGTGTGTAAGGTTGTTTGAAATGAACTACGGTAAACCCTATAATTCAGTTCCCTAGGGGCTGATTGTCCATTTCAACTTCTAGGGAGGGTGTATGAGTGTATAAAATCGTCTCACTGTAGGGGTTGTACATTAGCGCGTACACCCTGATAATTATAGGTGGGAGGGCCGAGGTAGGAGGGCTATGAACCGGAAGGTGGGAAGCTTTGTGGGGGTTGCCTTTAAACAATAATTCTGAAAACCGTAGTTGGGGGTACAATACCCAAAGTCCGTCTTGGAGGTGTATAATTATAGGAGTTGAGTGTAGGGGTTTCTATCCTTTCTTTGTGATGACCGACCGACTCGCTTTCTTGCGTACAACGCTGCCGTTTGGCATGTTCTGCTCCTTCGGCAAATCAACGAGAACCTGCGTCCTACGCCCGGAGAACTGCGCGCCGAATTGACCTCTTACAATGAATTGAAAATCTCGCCCCTCTCGCTTTTCCCACTTGTTCTACCGGCGCCCAAATTGTGCGCGCTCGCTCAGTTTGGCAATTTGGGAGCGTGAGCGCGCGCGCGCGCGTGCGTGCGCACGCTCGCGCTGCCGCGAACTTTTCGGCCGCGCCAACGACCGGACGCGTTGCCGCCGTGCGGGTCCCGCCGTGTGCAGCGCATTTTTGGCGGAACGACCTGTGTAAATGGGCTCGCGACCGACACTGCAGCGAGGAAACCGCAGACAAGAATGGTCGGAGGCGTCGTGTTTTGTCGCGTTGCTGACGCTGGCTGGGACCAGAGCGGGTGAGGAAGAACGGGTTCTCTGATTGCCTAACCCAGCAGCTTGCCGTGTTCGTAACAAGTTATCGTCACCTTGGTCCCGTCTGTGAATGTAGCGTGTTTGGGCGGCCGTCTCGTTCGCGGCAATGCGCCGTAAATTGCTCAGTCTCTGACGACACGGGACCAAAGTGTTGTGAGACGCTGGTGCGCGTGCGCTGCCCATGCTCGTCGACCTGCCCGACCTCGCTACGAGTCCCCGCTGCGAAGCGCTCCGCCACGGCAACGCTCAGGTCCCTGCCGCCCAAAGGTGACGAGAGAAGCTCTCATTTTGCCAGCCTCCGTCCAGGGTGAGTCGTGGCGCGATCTCGGCCTGAGCTTACCGCAGTAGTCCCAGCGTGTCACTCAACTCACCCAGCCTGTACGACGAGGTGGCGGCGTGAGGCTCACGATGTGCATACAAGCGAACGCAGTGCGCGTTTGAGCCCTGCACTCACGAATACGGTCTCTCTTCGCCCTGATTTCCGGCCAACGCAGGACACCGTTTAGTCTCGATAATTTGGGCAGCTTTAAAGCGATCCCCCTCAACCGACTGCAGGTCTCCCTGGGCCAAAGATCATGCCCGGGCCTGGACGCGGCGGCAATCAACGACATGGAGCCCTGGGCGCGATCCCTTGGCAACAGGTGCCACTTTTTACTCACGGCACCTCCGCGCCGCCGCGCACGTGCGGACGTCTCCGCGCGTTTGCTTCCCGCCTGCTCTCAGGTGATGACGAAGGTGTCGCCGTCGATACTCTCCGAGCTGGACGTCAAGCGCTACAGTCCGATTACCCGCCGGGCGGCGTGAGTCGCCACTGGAGCGGTCAAGCCGCAAAGCGGAGGTGCCTCTGTTCCAGCCCGGACAAGGACCTGCTCAAGGGTCCCGCGACCTGCGTGGCATCCCGGCCGCATTGAGAGGCGCGCCGAGCCCTGCGGAGCTTAGGCGCTTCTTTAGGCGGAAAATTCTTCAATCTGCATGCGCAGGTGTTATTACGCGCCTCCGATCCGCGACGGCGGATAAAGGATCCGAGGTCGCCGCCTGCGTTGTGACACAGACGGATTAGTGACTGACACACATGCACCGGCATCGCGCATGCAGAACTGAACTGCGTGTGTAGCTATGTGTAGCTGAACAATGATGCAAAGACGTGCGTGAGTAACGGTACTCACCGCCTCTCGCTCAAATTTTTTATTGCATGTGCGGAAATTCATTAATACCTGAGTACGATTCTGAATAAACAGCAGGGGGCACGCGCAATGGAGCCCGTATTTGCACGGGGCGCGTCTTCCTTCTGTTATCTTCCCCGAGATTCCCGAATCGCTTGCCGCGGCGCGGATCTGTTGTGCACACTTTCAAACGCGCGCGCGCGAGCGCGCGCGCGCAATGGCGCGTCTCGCGCCGCGGCTCGGCGCGGCGGCCGTGCAGCAAAGCGCGCGGCCTCAAGCGAGAGACCGAGGCCCGTCCTGCCCTGCTGCTGCAGCTGGACCGTAACCCCTTCCTCGACGGGAGCTCCGGCGCTGCGGCATTCTGGGGGGGCTGGCTGGTGGGGGACAACCTCCGCCTGCTCAAGCTTCGGCCGGGCGGCGAACGAACTCGAAGCCGGGGCTAGGGAGTAAGTCCTGCTTTGTTCGGCGGAGCGGTTGTTCGTTGTCGCTACGGGCCAAGCGGATATGCGTGCTGGAGGACAACCTTGTCAGTATCTTGGTCTCCCCATTGCAGAAGGCCGAGATTACGAGGACCGACTGGGTCGCGGTGGTGGGAGATTTGGTGAATCCCCCCCCCGCCGATGGGAACGATGGGAGCCTTCGAAAGTGTCGAAGGCGGAAGAGGCGACGGAGAACGGGACCTCTCCTCGACGACCTCAGGGGCTGCGGAGCGACACCGCGGGACTGTTTCGTGGTTCTTTTTTTAACAAAAACTAACAAAGGAGACAGTAACGATTTGCGTATACTTGCTCCGGCATTTGAAAAAAGTCCCATTCATGCGTTCAAATCGGCCTAAAATCTCTGCCCGACCGACCGGCGTGACAACTCTATCCTGTCTCGTTAAACGCGGGGCGTGCGGGAATTGGAATTGCTCCACCCCTCGTGTCAGAAGTATTGTCCCGTGTGTGCATAGGGAAGTCGTTGAATCGGCGCGGCTCAAAATTCGAAATTCCAAAAGCTGCGACTCTTGACAATTACGTAAGTGTCAAGAGCTGTCAGTACGGGGCGCTCCTCGCCGCGTCCGTACCGTACCTATGTCTGCAGGATTTGCTTGAGTTGATAAATAATTCTACATTCTTCTTGCAGTTGCAAACTCCGCACTGGCCCAGGCGGAGCCGCTAGCGCAGGACGAGCGAGCTGCTCCCCCTGGAAGGGGAAGGGGGCGCGGTGCGATGAAGGCTTGCTGGAAAAAGCAAAGGCGGAACTCCGACGATTTGAGAGGCATTTGGACACACCAACTTGGGCGGCTTAGACGGACGAGCGGTGGGGCATGAACGAACAGGTTGCCGAGGTAATGAAAGCACCACGGAGCGAATCAACGTACAGTACCGGGTCTCCCTACCCCAGGGCGCCTGTTCGGGGCTGCCCGGAGATGGAGGGAACACTGGAATTACAGTTGATTTGAAAGCTGATGATCTGATTTGTGTGTAGTGATTTTGAAAGCTTCAGATTTTGCCAATGGTGGCAAAGCGGTACGCAGATTTCCTTGCCACCTTGCTTTGCATGTATAAAAATTATAGGTATCCGAGCTTCCTGAGATGTACACCTGATGACAAGTGCGCGCTGGTGACAGTACATGTTGAGCTTTTAACATTCGGCCCCAGATCGGCTGACAACGCTGTTCAAGACCTGAGAGCCCCTATCGCCGGAAAGTTGGCCTCCTCCCCCTGGAGAACCTTGCTGGACTCCCCGGCCTTGGAGGACACTCGCAAAAATTTTGAAACGTTCCACCTTGGCCAGCGTCACCATTGGACGGCAAGCGCCACGTGCTTCGGTACTAGGTGTGATGGAGCAACTTTAAATTTTGCCGGTCTCCCGTACACTGAATCGTAAAATGCGGCACTATCAGCTCGTTTGCCGCTCTGGCGGCCGAGGCTCAAGCGCGAGCAGGTGAGCAGGCAGAGGCGGCGCTGACGGGAGAGGGGTGCACCTGGGAGTATTTGCCAAGCTCTGGGCGAGGTGTGCGAGAGGATTCGGCCGGGCGCTGCGCAGACCGTGCGTTCGAGCACCCAGTCCGTCCAGCGGCGACGCTCCTCTGCCGCTCAACTCGGCTCAGAGGTCCCGCCCCGGCCTCCTGGGCCTGGGACCCCGACGCTTGCCAGGATTTGAGCTCAACGCACCAAAATGCTGCCACATTGAGCGTCCAGTTCATCCTGGGCCTAGTTTATCGTGACAAAACTCTCAACTCTCTCAATTTGGTTCTGGTCCCGTATACCGAGTAGATCGTGTCGAAAATATGGTTTTGTGCAACATATTTTGACAGCGTTGAACCTATAAAATCACCTGGACCACTGGAAGTA